>CM050165.1:347530348-347725348 GCA_027410445.1 Discoglossus pictus
TGAGGGGGTATTAGGGTTAGGTGTTAGGGTGAGGGTTGTTAGTGATAAGTGTAAGAGATGTTAGGGTGAGGCATGTTAGGAATAAGTGTGAGGGGTGTTAGGTCTTAGGGATAAGTGTGAGGGGTGTTAGGGTTAGGTGTTAGGTTGATGGGTGTTATGGATAAATGTGAGGGGTGTTAGGGTTAGGGTAAGGGGTGTTAGGGATAAGTGTGAGGGGTGTTAGGGTTAGGTGTTAGGGTAAGGGCTGTTAGTGATAAGTGTTAGGTGGTATTAGGGTTAGGTGTTAGGGTGAGGGGTGTTAGGGATAAGTGTGGGGGGTGTTAGGGTGAGGGATGTTAGGGTGAGGGGTGTTAGGGATAAGTGTGATGGGTGTTAGGGTAAGGGATGTTAGGGTTAGGTGTTAGTGTAAGGGCTGTTAGGGATACGTGTGAGGGGGTATTAGGGTTAGGTTTTAGGGTGAGGGGTGTTAGGGATAAGTGTAAGGGGTGTTAGGGTGAGGCATGTTAGGAATAAGTGTGAAGGTGTTAGGTCTTAGGGATAAGTGTGAGGGATGTTAGGGTTAGGTGTTAGGTTGATGGGTGTTATGGATAAGTGTGAGGGGTGTTAGGGTTAGGGTAAGGGGTGTTAGGGATAAGTGTGAGGGGTGTTAGGGTTAGGTGTTAGGGTGAGGGGTGTTAGGGATAAGTGTGATGGGTGTTAAGGTAAGGGATGTGAGGGTTAGGTGTTAGGGTAAGGGCTGTTAGGGATAAGTGTGAGGGGGTATTAGGGTTAGGTGTTAGGTTGATGGGTGTTATGGATAAGTGTGAGGGGTGTTAGGGTTGGGTGTTAGGGTAAGGGCTGTTAGTGATAAGTGTGAGGTGGTATTAGGGTTAGGTGTTAGGGTGAGGGGTGTTAGGGATAAGTGTGGGGGGTGTTAGGGTGAGGGATGTTAGGGTGAGGGGTGTTAGGGATAAGTGTGATGGGTGTTAGGGTAAGGGATATTAGGGTTAGGTGTTAGTGTAAGGGCTGTTAGGGATACGTGAGAGGGGGTATTAGGGTTAGGTGTTAGGGTGAGGGGTGATAGGGATAAGTGTAAGGGGTGTTAGGGTGAGGCATGTTAGGAATAAGTGTGAGGGTGTTAGGTCTTAGGGATAAGTGTGAGGGATGTTAGGGTTAGGTTTTAGGTTGATGGGTGTTATGGATAAGTGTGAGGGGTGTTAGGGTTAGGGTAAGGGGTGTTAGGGATAAGTGTGAGGGGTGTTAGGGTTAGGTGTTAGGGTGAGGGGTGTTAGGGATAAGTGTGATGGGTGTTAAGGTAAGGGCTGTGAGGGTTAGGTGTTAGGGTAAGGGCTGTTAGGGATAAGTGTGAGGGGGTATTAGGGTTAGGTGTTAGGTTGATGGGTGTTATGGATAAGTGTGAGGGGTGTTAGGGTTGGGTGCTAAGGTGAGTGGAGGATGATGATAAGGGGGAAGAGACACAGGGGTGTCCTTGCAGCAGAGATCAAAAGAGTCCTTCAGGACTGTATTGCACACTGTGTACAGTAGCCTAGCTATGGTTTTCCCTATTGATGCAGTATCACCTACACTCTCCCTCCTCTCAGTAAGACTGCAAGTTAGTTATGATTCCAAAATGGCTGCTGTCCATGAGGTCGAAGGGTCTGGAAGGCAGGGTATGATGCTGATTGGCTGGAATGTGTCTGCTGACTGTGAGTTGCAGGGTCAAAGTTTGCTCAATGATAAAGTATTGGGGGCGGATCGAACATCGCATATGTTCGCAGTTCGCCGCGAACGCAAACATGCTATGTTCGCCGGGAACAGTCCGCCGGCGAACTATTCGCGACATCTCTAGTTGGGACACTACCACATAATGGGGCTACACTACTTTTGCCGAATAATTGGTTAACACAGGAAGAAATCCAAAAGAGGTTGAAAAAAATAAATGTTAATAAAGCCCCAGGTCCTGATGTAATACAGCCAAGGGTACTAAGGGAACTGGGTTCTGTAACAGCCAAACTGTTATATTTAATTTTTCGAAATGCACTCAACATAGGGGATCTGCCAGATGGCTGGAGAAAAGCAGATGTGATACCTATATTTAAAAATGGAGCAAGAGCAAATCAGGAGAATTATAGACCAGTGAGCCTCACTTCTGTAGTGGGAAAGCTTTTAGAAGGGTTAATACGCAATAATAATGTACAAGAATATGTCTATTTGAACAGGATTACAAGTAGGAGTCAACATGGATTTATGAGGGGTAGGTCATGTCAAACAAATCTAATTAGTTTCTATGAGGAGGTTAGTAGGAACCTGGATCAAGGCAACTCAGTGGATGTAGTCTTTTTGGATTTTGCAAAGGCTTTTGATACAGAGCCACATGGGAGACTTTTGTGCAAACTAAGGGATACAGGAATTGCAATAAATATCTGCTCATGGATTGAGAGCTGGCTAAAAGACAGGAAGCAAAGGGTTGTTGTAAATGGAACATACTCTGTTTGGACTATTGTGGTAAGTGGGGTTCAGTATTAGGTACTCTCCTTTTTAACATATTTATTAATGACTTAGAGGTGGGACTGGAAAGTAGTGTCTCCATTTTCGCTGATGACACAAAGTTGTAATTAAATCAGATAATAATGTGCTTTCCCTCCAAAGGGATTTACATAAAATTGAGGAATGGGCATCTAAATGGCAGATGAGATTTAATACGAATAAATGTAAAGTAAATAATCTTAATGGAGAAAATATAGGGGTATCAGATATTGAAAGGGATTTGGGAGTGCTTGTGGACAACCACCTATGTAACAGTGCTCAAAGCCAAGCAGCAACTGCAAAGGCAAATAAAACATTAGAATGTATTAAAAAGGGTATAGAAGCAAGGGAAGCAAATATAATTCTGCCACTAGTACGCCTTCATTTGGAATATGGAGTACAATTTTGGGCATCACTTTATAAAAAGGACATTTTAGAGCTGGAAAAGCTACAGAGGAGGGCAACAAAACTAATACGGGGAATGGAGGGGCTAAGTTATGAAGAAAGACTAACCAAATTAAGCTTATTTCCTCTAGAAAAAAGGCATCTAAGAGGAGACATGATTACCTTATATAAATACATCCAGGGTCAGTAAAAAAAGATTTGTCAAGGAAGCTTTTTGTGCCTAGAGGTTTTCAACTGACAAGAGGACATCCCTTGAGGTTAGAAGTAAAAAGATTCCACCTTAAAGAAAGAAAAGGGTTCTTCACAGTAAGGGTGGTTAATCTGTGGAATTCTCTACCAGAGGAGGTGGTGACAGTGGATTTGATAGATAACTTTAAAAGGGGACTGGATTTATTTCTAATTAAAAAGGGAATTCAGGGTTATCCTGGATAATTATAGAGAGAGGGTATTGATCCAGGGAGAAATCCGATCCCCAATATAAGGAAGGTTTTTTTTTTTTTCCCTTTGAGATGATTTTCACTTGTTTTTTTTCTGTTTGCCTTCCTCTGGATTAATTAATAATTTAAATAATAAATAAATAGTTGATTAATAATTAATTAACCATTAATTAACAACTAATTGATTAATAACTAATGCTCATATCGCAGATCAGAGGAGATCTTAAAAGGTTGAACTTGATGGACTGAAAGTCTTTTTTCAACCTTAATTACTATGTAACTATGTAACTATGTAACAAAGCTAATAGTAAATGAGACTGTCATCATGACATCAGTAAAACATGGAGTTTAATTAATTATTTAATTAGTGTTTAGAAGTCCAATTCACAACCGGACTCGCAATCCAGAAATGTAGAAATCAATAAAAATCAATAAATCAACTCTTCTAGTCCATGCAGGTTCCATCCTATGTATTAACTCCTTGATTCCCATGATCGATCTAACATGGAAATAAAACATAAAATTGTTTTTTTTTTATTGCAGATTTGCGAGCTTGAGACTATTGTGCAATTAATTATAATGCCTTTCATTTCTTTCCCAGTATTTTTAAAGTAAGGGATACAGGAATTGCAATAAATATCTGCTCATGGATTGAGAGCTGGCTAAAAGACAGGAAGCAAAGGGTTGTTGTAAATGGAACATACTCTGTTTGGACTATTGTGGTAAGTGGGGTTCAGTATTAGGTACTCTCCTTTTTAACATATTTATTAATGACTTAGAGGTGGGACTGGAAAGTAGTGTCTCCATTTTCGCTGATGACACAAAGTTGTAATTAAATCAGATAATAATGTGCTTTCCCTCCAAAGGGATTTACATAAAATTGAGGAATGGGCATCTAAATGGCAGATGAGATTTAATACGAATAAATGTAAAGTAAATAATCTTAATGGAGAAGATATAGGGGTATCAGATATTGAAAGGGATTTGGGAGTGTTTGTGGACAACCACCTATGTAACAGTGCTCAAAGCCAAGCAGCAACTGCAAAGGCAAATAAAACATTAGCATGTATTAAAAAGGGTATAGAAGCAAGGGAAGCAAATATAATTCTGCCACTAGTAAGCCTTCATTTGGAATATGGAGTACAATTTTGGGCATCACTTTATAAAAAGGACATTTTAGAGCTGGAAAAGCAACAGAGGAGGGCAACAAAACTAATACGGGGAATGGAGGGGCTAAGTTATGAAGAAAGACTAACCAAATTAAGCTTATTTCCTCTAGAAAAAAGGCATCTAAGAGGAGATATGATTACCTTATATAAATACATCCAGGGTCAGTATAAAGATTTGTCAAGGGAGCTTTTTGTGCCTAGAGGTTTTCAACTGACAAGAGGACATCCCTTGAGGTTAGAAGTAAAAAGATTCCACCTTAAAGAAAGAAAAGGGTTCTTCACAGTAAGGGTGGTTAATCTGTGGAATTCTCTACCAGAGGAGGTGGTGACAGTGGATTTGATAGATAACTTTAAAAGGGGACTGGATTTATTTCTAATTAAAAAGGGAATTCAGGGTTATCCTGGATAATTATAGAGAGAGAGTATTGATCCAGGGAGAAATCCGATCACCAATATAAGGAAGGATTTTTATTTTTTTCTTTGAGATGATTTTCACTTGTTTTTTTCTGTTTGCCTTCCTCTGGATTAATTAATTAATTTAAATAATAAATAAATAGTTGATTAATAATTAATTAACCATTAATTAACAACTAATTGATTAATAACTAATGCTCATATTGCAGATCAGAGGAGATCTTAAAAGGTTGAACTTGATGGACTGAAAGTCTTTTTTCAACCTTAATTACTATGTAACTATGTAACTATGTAACAAAGCTAATAGTAAATGAGACTGTCATCATGACATCAGTAAAACATGGAGTTTAATTAATTATTTAATGAGGGCCTCATTCAATTGTGATTCGGCCAATTGAATAAGCGCTCTATATAAGCACAGACCATATTTTTTTACAGAAGTTTTTAGTTAGTGAAGACCTTGCTCTTGGATTGAAGTTCACTAACTAAAAACATCTGTAAAAAAAAATATGCTATATGCTTATATAGAGCCCTATTCAATTGGCCAAATCACAATTGAATGAGGCCCTTAGTGTTTAGAAGTCCAATTCACAACCGGACTCACAATCCAGAAATGTAGAAATCAATAAAAATCAATAAATCAACTCTTCTAGTCCATGCGGGTTCCATCCTATGTATTAACTCCTTGATTCCCATGATCGATCTAACATGGAAATAAAACATTAATTTTTTTTTTTTTATTGCAGATTTGCGAGCTTGAGACTATTGTGAAATTAATTATAATGCCTTTCATTGCTTTCCCAGTATTTTTAATAGCATTATTGTGTGTATCTTTGGTTTTTGCAGTGTTACAAACAGGTGTTTAACCTATCTAGTACTCATAGAATCTTTTGATACAATTGCCATTTTCGGGTTTGAAGGCAATTGTGGCTTATTAAATTATTGTAATTATTATTATTATTATTATTATTATTATTATTATTATTATTATTATTATCATCATTTATTTGTAACGTGCCAACATATTCCGTAGCACTATACATGGGTTAGAATCAAGGCAAAACAATAACAGTATTGAAGGTATATTCAAGTGAGAAAAAAAATGTGCTGGAGGTGATGTAGACACCCCCAGCAACCGCGTTATGCATATAGGATACAAAATTAAAATTCCGTCCCACTGTATACAGCGCATGTGCAAGCTGATTGGCTTGTGATGTCGGTGACGTCAGCCATGATGTCAACGCTGCTTCCGAATATCTAAGAGCATAGCTCTAAGTTTTTGGAAGCCAGCACTGCAGAGAGAGAGAGAGGAAGACGTTAGTGACAGCGGCGGCGACAGTGGAGGAGAGAGAGGGGGAGGAGGGAGAAGGCAGGGATGGCGGCAGAAGAGAGAGAGAGAGAGTGTATGTCTGAGTGTAAGTGTATGTTTGAATGGGTGTGTATGTCTGAGTGTGAATGAGTGTCTGAGTGTGTTTGTGTGAGTAAGTGTATGTCTGAGTGTGTGTGTGTATGTTTGAGTGTGTGTGTATGTCTGAGTGTGAATGAGTGTCTGAGTGTGTTTGTGTGAGTAAGTGTGTGTTTCTGTGAGTGAGTTTGTGTGTCTGTGTGAATGTCTGTGTATGTCTGTGTAAGTGTGTCTCTGAGTGAGTGAGTGAGTGAGTAAGTATGTCTGTGTGAGTGTGTCTGTGTGAGTGAGTGTGTCTGTGTGAGTGTCTGTGTGAGTGAGTGTCTGTGTGAGTGAGTGTGTCTGAGTGTGAGTGTCTGAGTGTCTGTGTAAGTGTGTCTGTGTGAGTGAGTGAGTGAGTGTGTGTGTCTGTGTGTGAGTGTATCTGAGTGTGAGTGTGTCTGCGTGTGAGTGTCTGTGTGAGTGAGTGTGTCTGTGTGAGTTAGTGTGTCTGTGTGTGTATCTGGGTGAGTGTGTCTGCTTGTCTGAGTGTGACTGTCTCAGTTTGAGCGAGTGTGTCTGTCTAAGTGTAAGTGAGTGTGTCTGTGTGAGTGTGTCTGTGTGCGTGTCTGAGTGTGGGTGTCTGTGTGTGTGTGTGTATGTATGAGTGAGTGTATGTCTGTGTGAGTGTGTCTGTGTGTGTGAGTGTGTATGTCTGTATGTATGTCTGTGTGTATGTATGTGTGTATGTCTGAGTGAGTGAGTGTGAGTGTTTGTGTGTCTGTGTTAGTGAGTGTGTATGTCTGTGTTAGCGAGTGTGTCTGAGTGTCTGTTTAAATAAGTGTGTATGTGTGCGTGTGTGTGTCAGTGTCTGAGTGTGAGTGTCTGTGTGAGTGTCTGTGTGGGTCTGTGAGTGTGTGTGTGAGTGTGTGTGAGTATGTGTGTATCTGTCTGTGTGAGTGTGTGTCTGTGGGAGTGTGTATGTGTGTGAGTGTCTGTGTCAGTGTGTGAGTGAGTGTCTGTGTATGTATCTGTGTGTGTCTGAGTGTGTGTGTGTCTGTCTGTGTGAGTGTGTCTGTCTGTGTGAGTGTGTGTCTGTGTGAGTGAGTGTGTATGTCTGCGTGAGTGTGTGTCTGTGTGAGTGAGTGTGTATGTCTGTGTGAGTGTGTATGTCTACATGAGTGAGTGTGTATGTCTCTGTGAGTGAGTTTGTGTGTCTGTGTGAGTGTCTGTGTGTTTGTGTGTGCGAGTCTGTGTGAGTGTGTATGTATCTGTGAGTGAGAGTGAGTCTGTGTGAGGGAGTGACTGTATGTCTTTGTGAGTGAGTGTATGTCTGTGTGTGTGAGTATGTGTCTGTGTGAGTAAGTGTGTATGTCTGTGTGTATGTCTGTGTGAGTGTGTGTGTATGTCTGTGTGTATGTCTGTGTGAGTTTCTGTGTTTGTGTGAGTGTGTCTCTGTGAGTGAGTGTGTGTATGTGAGTGTCTGTATGAGTGAGTGTGAGTGTCTGTGTGTTTGTGTGAGTGAGTGTTTATGTCCTTGTGAGTGTGTATGTCTGTGTGAGTGAGTGAGTGTGTATGTCTGTGTGTGTCTCTGTGAGCGAGTATGTATGTCTGTGTGAGTGAGTGTGCCTGTGTGAGTAAGTGTGTATGTGTGCATGTGTAAGTGTGTGTGTCTGAGTGTGAGTGAGTGTCTGTGTGTGTGTGTGAGTGTGTGTCTGTGTGAGTGTGTATGTGTGTGAGTGTCTGTGTCAGTGTGTTAGTGAGTGCCTGTGTGTGTATCTGTGTACGTCTGTCTGTGTGAGTGTGTCTGTCTGTGTGAGTGTGTGTCTGTGTGAGTGAGTGAGTGTGTATGTCTATGTGAGTGTGTATGTCTGTGTGAGTGAGTGTGTATGTCTTTGTGTGTGTGTGTGTGTGTCTCTGTGAGTGAGTTTGTGTGTCTGTGTGAGTGTCTGTGTGAGTTTGTTTGTATGTCTGTATGTATGTCTGTGTGAGTTTCTGTGTTTGTGTGAGTGTGTCTCTGTGAGTGAGTGAGTGTGTGTGTTTGTGTGAATGTGAGTGAGTGTGTGTATGTAATTGTCTGTGTGAGTGTGTGAGTGAGTGTGTCTGTGTGTCTGTGTGAGCGAGTGTTTATGTCTGTGTGTGTCTCTGTGAGTGAGTGTGTGTCTGTGTGAGTGTTTGTGTGAGTGCCTGTGTGAAACTGAGTGAGTGTGTATGTCTGCGTGAGTGTGTATGTCTGTGTAAGTGAGTGTGTATGTCTGAGTGTGTGAGTGTGTCTCTGTGAGTGAGTTTGTGTGTCTGTATGAGTGTCTGTGAGTCTGTGTGTTTGTGTGCATGAGTCTGTGTGAGTGTGTATGTCTATGTGAGTATGTATGTCTGTATGAGTGTGTATGTTTGTGAGTGTGAGTTTGAGTGAGTGTGTGTGTCTGTGTGAGTGAGTGTATGTCTGTGTGTGTTTCTGTGTTTGTGTGAGTGTGTCTCTGTAAGTGAGTGAGTGAGTGTGTGTGTCTGTGTGAGTGAGTGTGTGTGTGAGTTTCTGTGTGTGTCTGTGTGAGTGAGTGTGTGTCTGTGTGAGTGTTTGTGTGAGTGCCTGTGTGAGTTTGTATGAGTGTGTATGTCTGTGTGAGTGAATGAGTGAGTGTATGTGTGTGTGAGTGAGTGTGTGTCTATGTGAGTGAGTGTATGTCTGTGTGTGTGAGTGTGTAAGTCTGTATGTGCTGTATGTATGTGTGTATATCTGTGTGAGGGAGTGTGTATGTCTGTGAGTGTCTATGTTTGTGTGAGTGTATCTCTGTGAGTGAGTGTGTGTGTCTGTGTGAGCATGAGTGAGTGTGTGCATTTGTGTGTGTGTATATCTGTATGAATATAAGTGTGTCTGTGAGTGAGCCTGAGTGAGTGAGTGTCTGTGGGTGAGTGTATGAGGGTGAGTGTATGAGGCAATTCACAGTGACTGGGGGAGGTCACGGGGCAATTCATTATGGCTAGAGGGCAATTCACTGGGGCTGGGGGAGGTGATGGGGCAATTGACTGGGGCTGGGGGATTTGATAAGACAATTCAAAGGGGCTGGGGCAGTTGATGGAGGCAATTCACTGGGGCTGGTAGAGGTCATGGGGCAATTCACTATGGCTGGAGGGCAATTCACTGGGGCTGGGGGAGGTTATGGGGCAATTCACTGGTGCTGGGGCCGGTGATAGAGGGACTTCATTGGGGCTGATGGAGGTGATCAGGCAATTCACTATGGATGGAGGGCAATTCACTGGGCCTGGGGGAGGTCATGGGGCAATTCACTGGGGCTGGAGGGCAATAACTGGGGCTGGGTGGGGTTACTGGTGCAATTCACTGGGGCTGGGGGGTCATGAGGCAGTTCACTGGGGCTGGAGGGGAATTGACTGGGGCTGGGGCAGGTGATGTGGCAATTCACTGGCGTAGGGTGATGTCACAGGGCAATTGACTGGGGCTGGGGCAGGTGAAAAGGGGCAATTCACTGGGACTGGGGGAGGTCAAGGGGCAATTCACTAGGGCTGGGGCAGGTGATTATGGTAATTCAATGGGGCTGGGGGAGGTCACAGGGCAATTTATTGGGACTGGGGAGGTGATGGGGCAATTGACTGGGGCTGGGGCATGTGATGAGTTCAATTTACTGGGCTGGGAGAGATCAAAGGGCAATTGGCTGGGGCAAGTGATGAGTGCAATTCACTGGGGTTGGGGGGCCATGGTTAAATTCACTGGGGTTGGGGCAGGTGATGAGGGAAATTCACTGGGGCTGGGGGAGGTAACGGGTCAATTCACTGCTGCTGGGGCAGGTGATGGGGCAATTCACTGGGGAAGGGGCAGGTGATGGGGCAATTCACTGGGGCTGGGGCAGGTGATGGCGGCAATTGGCCAGGGCTGGGGGAGGTCACGGGGCAATACACTGGTGCTGGTGCAGGTGATGGGGCAATTCACTGTGGCTGGCGGAAGTCATGGGGCAATTCACTGGGGCAGGAGGGCAATTCACTGGTGCTGGGGAAGGTGATGTGAGCAATTCTCCAGGGCTGCAGGAGGTCATGGGGCAATTCACTGGGGCTGGTGAGGGACGGGGCAATTCACTGGGGCTGGGGGAGGTAAAGGGGCAAATCACTGGGGCTGGGGCAGGTGATAGGGCAAATCACTGGGGCTGGGGGAGGTCATGGGGAAATTCACTGGGGCTGGTGGAGGTCACTGGGCAATTCACTGGGGCAGGTGATGGGGCAATTCACTGGGGCTGGGGGAGGTCATGGGACATTTCACTGGGGGTGGGAGAAATCACAGGGGCAATTCCCCGGAGGTGGGGGAGGTGATGGGGTAAAATACTGGGTCTGGGGGTTTACAGGGGCAAATCACTGGGGCTTGGGGAACTATCACCTGGGATGTAGATAAAATAATCAGTGAATGAAGGGACACAGACCTTGTTCTGGTTATTACAGAAATATAAAGAGAGGAGAGCTGCCAGCACAATCCCCAGGCCAAAAAGAAACAATGTATTATGTATGCTAATTATCCCTGGGAATTTCAGGGGGTGTCAACATTGATAGAAAACTATTTTCAAATACAGCAAACTTCAGGCTAACATTGTAACTGGGTTTGTTTGGTATTTTTTCATGCAAACAATTTTTTTCCGATGCTATAAATTCTCCTTTATCAGATGCATTAATAACCCAGCTCACTTGTATATACCTTTAACACGTTGCAAGGGATGGAGAGCCCTATCTTTGAGCTTAGAATACAGTGTACAAAGTGCTTTCTCCAAAGCACCTTGCAAGATTGAAAACTTGCAAACTTACGGCCTAAAGGTTTTCGGTGGGGTACAGGAGAGTGAAAGCTTAGTTTTGAATGAGAATTTGAAGGTTTTGAGTCTGGTGTAGTAGTCAAGATGAAATATGATGAGAGAGTGTATTAGAATCTTAGTTGTGTCTTGTGTGAGGTAATTACGTATTTTACAGATGTTTTTGATATGAAGCAGGAAGGATTTTGTTAGTGACTGTATGTGGGGAATGAAAGAGAGGGCAGGGTCCAGTAGAACCCAAGACAACGGGCTTGAGAGGTGGGAGTTGTGATGGCATTGTCGACAGTGAGAGAGATGTGAAAGATTGAAGCTGAAGTAGAGGGTAGGAAGATTAGGAGTTCGGTCTTGAACATGTTGAGTTTGAGGTGGTGGTGGGACATCCAGGAGGATATACTTGAGAGGCAGTTGGAGACATGCGTTAGAATAGAGGGGGACAGATTTGGTTTTGCAAGGTAGATTTGAGTTTCATATGCATACAGATGATGCTGAAGTCCAAAAGATTTTATTAGGGTACCAAGTAAGGATGTATAGATAGAGAAGAGGAAGAAGCCTAGGACAGGACCTTGGGGTACTCCAACAGTCAGAGGGTGAGGAGAGGAAGAGGTGTCGGAGGACAGTGTCGCTAAATATTTGATCTTGGAGGTATTATTTGAACCACGAGAGAACAGTGTCTCGGATGACGAGAGAGTACAGGATTTGTATTAGAAGAGGGTGGTCAACTATGTCAAAGGCAGCAGAGAGATCTAGAAAAAGTAGAAAAGAAAAATTACCATTTGACTTGGTGGTGAGCAAGTCATTAGTGACTTTTGTGAGAGCTGCAGCATAAACTTCTAATGAAGGAAATCTTCTGGAGTGCGAGATTTCCTCCATAGTCGTTCATCAGTACGGGAGCACTGATTAATGTATCTTGTTTGTGTGGTGTGCCATGGTTGTGGATGAGAGCTATGCCGTCTATGTGTGGTTATGGAGGTGAGGGTGTCAAGGGGGGAAGAAAGCGTTGAGTTGTAATATGAGGTGGCAGCGAGGGCTGTGAGAGGAAGGTGTGGTGAGGTTTAAGGTCAGGAGGTGGTGGTCAGAAAGAGGGATTGGAAGGATGACTAGGTTGGAGGTGGTGCTCAAATTGGTGAAAATAAGGTCAAGGGAACATCCAGCATGGTATCTAAATATGGATTTTGCATCTTTATCACTGGTAACATTTACGGGCTTGAAATATCTAAGGAGGAGATAGGATGGAGTTTCATTTTTGAAAACCACAGTGCTTTTGAGACTGTAACTCGCAAATGGGATGCGAGTAGCTAAAAGTAGCCAATTGAATATCAGTAACATATATAGGTTATTACAAGCTCAAGTAATTATGATGTGGACAATTAAATAGGGACCTTAATCTGTAAGCCTAACCAAATGCTACATAAAAAAGACAATTTAGCGAAATCTGAATTTGTATGAACAATAGTTTGAAGTACAGACTTCATTGGAATAAATCTGTTTGAAGATAGCAATAGGGAACAAGTATCATGTTTTATGATGGCACTGGCGGGGGAAAAAGTAAATCAGGGTTTTATATGACAAGTGCAATTTTTTTTAAAGGAACAGAACTAGAAAATATTTGTGCTAGACTGCTAATATTCTGTGGTCTTATTCACAACCAGAAATAGAAATACAAAGAAGAAAACAGAATATAATAGGAAACACCAAACATTAAAAAAAACATCCCATTGTGTGCAATCATTGCAATAAAAATCACACATTTCATAACATACATATAGTGTACTTAAATATTGAAGTGGGTGCCTTCACAGTGACTCCATATGATACATACGGGGCCTCATTTAATCCCAAACATGCAGTTGCATTCATACAAGAGCTTACAGAGCAATTAAATTGAGAAAGCCCGCAACTACATGGCCAAAATCCAAAAATATAAATCATGCTCCCATATGTAGCATTTCAGAGCATGATCATGATCAATTAAACAAGCCCGTAAATTAAAATTTAGACACAGCCAATAGTAAATGAGACAGTCATCATAATGTGAGTAAAACTGGCATTTAAACCACAGTCAATTAGTGTTTAGAAGTTCGATTTGCGATCAGACTCGCAATCCAGAAATGTTGCAATATAAAGAAATCAATAAATCTGCTATTCTGGTCCATGCAAGTTCAATTATATGTATTAACCCATTGACTACCAAGATCGATATAACATGGAAATTACATATAAAAATTTTTTTTTATTGCAGATTTGTGAGCTTGAAACTGTTGTGCAATTAATTCTATTGCCTTTCATCGCTTTACCCGTATTTTTAAGTTCGGTATTGTGTTATTATTGGCTTTTTTAGTGTTACGAACAGGTGTTTAACCCCCTTTGTGAGTCCTCTCTAGATTTTGACAGCTAATAGGAATTTTCAGCTTGTAGCTTTAGGAGGCCAATTTAATTGCAGTAAACTTTGCAGGGTACATTATGGGTTTTAGTAACTACAATTTGGACAATTTAATGAGGCCCAAAGTATTAGATTTAAAGGACCATTGAAGACATTTTTTGGAAAGAGGGCATCTAATAATGTTGAACAATTTGTTTTGAAAATGATGCTCCTGGAGTTTGTCCAAGTAAGTCAATGAGCAGCAATATAGCTGTATGAGTCAGCCAATGAGATCTTGAGTCATACATACTCACTGCTCACACAAAGGTATTTCCTGTTGCATTTCCTATTAGTTTCCTATAAGTTTAATTAAGTTTTACTAAATATTTTTTCATGAATAATACACTTTTATAAAGTATAAAACCTGCTCTTTTACCTGTATGATAAAAAAAAAAAAGGTTTCCTTCCTCTATTCAGGCTTAGACGGGCCTGATTGTGCGAGGATGAAGGGTTTGGGGTATCCCTCTGGACCCTCTGGATACCCCAAACCCTTCATCCTCCCACAACCAGGCCAGTCTAAGCCTGAATAGAGGAAGGAAACTTTTTTGTCACTGAGGAAGCTGCAGATTACAGCAGCGAAACGCATCTCACACTTTTACTTGGTTTTATTGTTCTTATTAAAGGGTTTTACTTACCCGAATTGTATTGGAATTTTACCAATAAAGATACTTCTATTTATGAAAATGGTCTGAAGTGCTTTGGGACACCCCTTCACGCACACATGGAAAGTACACAACATCAGACTCAGCAGTTACACGCAACACAAGGCGTCATCACACTATACGTACATTATACCATGGATTAGCACACCATAGATGGCATATGACTTAAAACCAAGAGCCTGAGGATACGGCCGGGTACGTCATGTTAGACACACTCAAGATTGTGCGCTTTGCAAAGATTCCCTCTCCACACCTCCTTCATATATCAACAAGGCACCGGCGTGAACAGTGCTTTTGGGAATGGCAGCAAATCCGACCGCCATACACACCAAGCAGTATACAACTAGGATTTGTTCAATTCAAAGCTATTAAACACCATCGCCGATCAGATAAGATCTACCAAACGCTAAGGCTAAACTTTGGTTGTGGTTTGTACCCAACCTAATGGTAGATTGAGGAAACATATCACAACTCATATATGTATAAACGCTTGGGAAAATGACATTGAACCATTTACAGGACATATAAAGTAAAACAGAATCCTGATATGATCCCTACAATATTCCTAAGTGTGATGATCTAAGCTTTTTCTGGCATATATGACTTTAAACATTACACCGAATAACTTCTGCTCTACTTGTTTGTGTAATGTTATTCAATTTTCTTTCATATTTTTTGTCACACCAGTTGTTTTTTGGACATGTGACTGAAGGTCATAAACATCTGGTGGTCCATGGATCACAGTTAGGAAACATTTGGTCCACTGAATATTTACCAATTTTAGGTGTAAAAAACAACTTATGATGATGTAAATTGTGATAGAAATAACTGTGATTCGGTATAGTTTTAACTTTACAATAAAAACCACATGTTAAAAACACAGAAATAGATATTTTACAGTGTCAGATTTTGGCAAAAGAAACATTGGTTTGTTGCTCAATGCTGCTACTCTAACCTTTGTTACCACATAATTTGCTGCTGTTTCTGAAGTCAGTTGTCTTTGATGCTGGATTTTACCATCCCTCTAGTCTGTATAAAAACTCTCTCAAATAAAACAAAAACTATCTGTCAAAGTTTACTGCCTTAAAGGGTCACTGAACTATAGAAATTATGGCTGTTAAAATGAAAGTGCATGCATAAGTATAATTGATTTATACTTGTAATGCTATACTTTATACTTAATAGCTCTTATTTTTATAGGTTACTGCCCAGCATGCTGTGCTATTTAGCCCCACACCCTTTTCATAATTAGGGACAGGGCAATTGTAGCAGACTTCCTGTGATGTTCTCTGGTGTCTGACTGCTGTAGATCAGAGTCCTGATCTACACCAGCAGAAGAAGCCTCAGATCTACAGCACATCAGGACAGCACGATGGTCAGAAACCTATAAAAGTAAGAGCTTTAAAGTATAACAACTAGCATTACAAAGATTAAAAATTATAAATCAAATATACTTATGCATATTCTTTCTTTTTAACAGCAATTATTTTTATAGCCCATTGCTCCTTTAATGCCTATGTTTTTGAAAGTTTAATTAAAATAAAGAGATGCACCTCTGGGATGAAAAATAATTTTTGGAACTTCTCTGCTTGTGTTCTATCTCTGAATTGTAACATGTACAGTCCTCCTCAGCAAAAGGATGCCATCTTGTAAGGAGGATCACATCACCAAGATGCACTTCATAGGATGACTATACTTTCACTTTAAGAGCAGAAACTCATGAAAAACATATGCCAGACTTAAGGGAGTATTGAACAA
Organism: Discoglossus pictus; assembly: GCA_027410445.1. Lineage (NCBI taxonomy): Eukaryota > Metazoa > Chordata > Amphibia > Anura > Alytidae > Discoglossus > Discoglossus pictus. The sequence goes on from CM050165.1 coordinate 347,546,304, forward strand.
AATGAATTGAAAATGTATTGAAATGTTCTTAGGAATAAACATACAGGCTATATCGATAGATTTCCTTTTCTTTCCAAAACACTCAACTGTAATCTCAAATATTTAATCACTTACTATTTCCCTCCTTTCCTTCCTTAGTCTTTTTAAATACAATTACAATACAATAAATATATAATGTCTCATAAGAACAGAACTATAAAACATACTGAACTGACATTTTTTCTGAATCTTATTTTTCTGTAATATATTATATATACTATTGATTATATTTATAATATTATTATTGTTTTTGTATAATGACTTAGGGCCTTATTCAATTGCAATTTGGCCAATTGAATAGGGCTCTAAATAAGCACAGAGCATATTTTTTTACAGAAGTTTTTAGTTAGTGAAGACCTTGCTTTTGGATAGAAGTTCACTAACTAAAAACTTCTGTAACAAAAAATATGCTCTGTGCTTATATAGAGCCCTATTCAATTGGCCAAATTGCAATTGAATGAGGCCCTTAGTACTTACTTTAAAACTATATACTGATGCACTATCAATTTTGATTAAACAAATAAAGAACTTAAAAATTGGATGGTAAAGTGACTTCATCTAGGCAAATGGATAGTAAATCTGATTTTGTTTTTGTCTACATTGCCTTGTTGAACCATTTTCCTTTTATTTTGTATGAAGGATTGGCTTAAAATAAATAGTTTAATGAGAAACAATCTGTTAATGACCTAAGACTCAATGTGGAGGTGATTTAAAATAGCTGGAAAGTAGCTAAATGTGACCAGGATAGATAAACAAATTGTTAAATAAACATATTTCCTAAACATTTACTCTTTGTACTTCTGGATAATACTATGTATTGTATGCATAAAACAACATATGCTATTACCATATGGTCATGTAACTCTGGCACAATGCCTCAAATCCTGTACTTATTTTCCGTACCATTGTAATGATATGGTGATTACACATCTATCTTTAGAGAAGAAACCGCAATACATTATGAAATTCACTCCTCCAGCCATAGGTGTCCCTCTCTGATCATTCTGTCTCTACCAAGATGGACACTTAAACTGAACAAGGAAGTGCGTTTTTTATTACCCTACTCTATGTACACTATTTCCTGAATTATTCCTATTGTCTATTCAAATTATCTTGTTCCTGAGCATTCTTACAATAAAACATAAAATGTCTCATTTAAGAAAGAATAAAAAGTATATATAAAAATAAACATGTTTTTAATTAAGTAGAATTGCTTTAAAATTGGTAAAGAAGTTATATATAATGGCTTTATCAGCAGCAACTGATTAAGATTAGCATTCGCTATAATAAAGAATATAAGCATGGCCCATTGCAAACAGTAATTTTAACAGAGATCTTTAACAACTAAATGTAATTGTTCCTTTGTTAAATGTCTCAATGTCAATGAGACATTTAACTAATGTCAATTATCAAAAAAATATTCAGCTAGGTATCCTCTTCTGTTTTATCACCCCACTGCAAATATGGGCCATTCTAGTCTACTGCAGGCTTGATCAGTCCCTAGGATTACCCAGCTTACTTCCTGGCCAAGACATCTTAATGTTCTCTGACTGCTCCCCTGGCAATCAGACCTTGGACCAAATTTGTGTGTTGGTCTACTACAAAAATTATTAAACTGCTTATCGCAGAGCTGCTGTGGGTTAAATCATTTCCCTACCCTGAGTGCTGCCATTCACTATGAATATTTCATAAGCTGCTGAGCACATGTGTACATGGATAAAAAATAAAAACAGACCTGACTTTGATATAAGTGATTTTTATGTTTAAGATATGCTCGTATACTCCCAGTTAAAACTTTTGTATTATTAAGAAGCATCATTGTGACAGCTGACTGGTGATTCAGGTTCACTGAGTCTATAACAAGCTTCATTTTTTAAAAGTTCTTCCCTAGAATCTCCAACCTAAAAATATGATATTCTGATACATCACGAACCCTGCCTGTAACCATACATCTTTTTCTGACATCCTGCAAAAATCAATAAGGTTTCAACACCTTTAAATTTTCTAAATACATTTTTTTGTTATTGAATCCTAATGTATAATGTTATCTTGGAGAAAACAGAACAAATGTCTTGTTCTAATTGCATTTATTATTGAAACTGTTATTATCTTAATGATCACAGAGCAGCGGTACAGTATTGCAGTGAGTAATAACAAGTCGAAGTGTGATAATGAGTCATTACATTTGTCATGCTCAGACAGAGACTGGAACTGCAATATTGAATTCAGATACTGCTACAGTAAACATCCCACTCAAATACAATCTTAAAACTACAGTTGTTTTTGTCAACGGACTGCTGTAGTTCAAGAAGAACTGTACCCAATAACAAAATTAGTGAACGTAAAAAGACTTTAAAGAAAATCAGATTTCTTTTTTTATATTCTGTTTATGTAAAGAACATTTTGTCTTGCTTGATTTCAACATTTCCTAAAGCTAAAGTCTGGAGGGTATTTTTTATCTTAACTATCAGTTGAGGGAGGGGTGGAAAGGAGAGGGAATTTAATGTGTTTTTTGGATTGGTATTGTCATGACGCAGATATGATTGTTCCACATACCCCTAATTTTCCTGCTTTAGATTACAGGTTATGACTTTATATTCATCTCAGCATCCAGCAATTCAATTCAATTCAGATCAGAACATCATTCATGGAGAAGCAGGATAAATCTGACCCCCTAATTAGGATTTCACATCATACAAGACGTATCCATGCACCATTTATTTAGTGCTGAGACAGACTACTTTATTTTTCACAGATCTGCAGCCCCATTAAATTCCCTCTATGTGTAAAAACGTAGCTCGTAACGTATCTCGCAAGACTTACGGCTATTAAATTGGCCTCTTAAAGCAGCTGCCTCCTACTAGCAGCTACTACCTACGGGACGTGAGAATTCAACTTGTGAGCTTGCAAATCCTGTGATCTGTCAAGCCCCTAACCACTACGTTCCAATTGCACTATTAAATTGCATCAAAATGGCGTTCAACAAAGAATTAATAGCACAACATTCTCAAGCTTGCAAATCGGCCAAATAAAATATTTTATTTCATATTTATTTTCTGTGTTATATCGATCCCGGCAATCAATGTGTTAATACATATCATGGAACTCGCATGTTATAGAATATTATATTTACGGCTTTATCAATATTGCATTACTTGTGGAATGTGGGTCCGATTGTAACTCTAATTGAACCCTGTAAGACTTTGAAATCCCACCTCCATGTTTCAGTGACGTAATTTTGATGATCTCTGTTTCCATTTGTTCTATCTCATCTCATAACCACAAGTTTGACTAATTGATCACGTTCACGGCAGCACATCCAACGAGCGAAAAATGGTTTACAGGTTTGCCTCTTAAGCCCGTAACTCGCAGCATGTTCTAATTTAATACCACCGAACATTTGCAACTTTTCAAGCTCACAGCCGTTGCAGGTCTCACTTTGCACATAGGAGCTTCAAATTTAATGTGGCTGATAGTTACCAAGGACCATACCCCATTAGTCCACACCAGAACCCAGGGACAGCAAAACTCCTAATTTGGTTTATTACTTGTTAAACTTCTGAGAGAATTATGGGAAAAATCCCACTGCACTCTCTAAAGAGACTAATATCTTATATCAAATCTTAGCATATTCTTACCACATTATGAGCACACATAAATTCTTAAAACATGACACATAAATGAAAGACAAATTGTCACAGTCCTTATAATCTAGGGGCTGATCTACTGGTGGTTCAGGTGGTGCAGTGCACCAGGGCCCTTCTCTAGGGGGGGAGGGGGGCAATGCTAAAAAAAAATTGCATTTTAGTTTTTTTCTGTAGTGTGAGTGCTCCCCGTGTGCTCCCACCCTTGCCCAACCTGCCACGGCCCCCCCCTGTGCTGAGAGGGGCTTGTTGCTGTGCGTTGATGGATGCTGAGAGGGGGTGGATGTTGAAAGGGACTGGATGCTATGTTGAGATAGTATACTTATAAAGGTGTATATATATATATATATATATATATATATATAAATATATACAGTATATAAACATATATCTGTATATGTTATTGCTGGAAAGTGGAGCTTGCATGTCCTGGAGCTCAGCTGCAGGCAGAGGAGCTTCACACAGGCAGGAGGAAAGGGTAGGGGAGCAGCTAGGGAAAGGAGCCTTGGGACGGTTTACTCTTATGGGAAGAGGTCTTCGGGAGGGGAGTAGTTATAGGAGGGGGTCTATGGGAGGAGCACTGAGTTATTTGGTCCCAGGGGGCCCAGTGTAAAAAAATGTTTACAACCCCCCGAGGGGGGGGGGGGGGGGGGTCTGGCACAAAAGCTTGTTTTTGCACCAGGGCCCTCAATTCTCTAGCTCTGCCACTGCTACAACCAATCTCATGTCCATTTTAATAGCCTTTGATATTAGCAACCCAATGAGTCCCAAATAATTGGGTTGCTTTTGAGGTTCAGGGGAGTCCCATAATCAGTCATGACAGGTATTTTTCTGAATCTGATACTTATCATTTTCTCATCCACATGTTCAGTAGCAGGCACCTTGCAAAAACAAATTCAAGCTCCATCCTTCAGAAATCCGGAAATCTAAAACACTATTTCATGTATGTAAACACAAGTATCATGGATAGCTCTAGGTATCAAAATGGATTTGTTCATATATATAATCCTTTATTGGATCACTGCTACTTTATATTTCAATTATGAAGAAATTAAAAAATAAAATAAAAAAATAAAAACTTTAATTTATTGACTATTGCATGCAATAACAGTAAGCAGGAGCCACCATTGTTGTTTCTTTTTATCTGCTTCTTTTTGTGGTAGTTTGCTAATTCATAAAATAAGATACAGTTCTAAGTGATGACCATTGGAGAAGATCCACCATAGTTTTAATTTCCTAGAGGAAATTTAATGTGTATTCTTAGTTTAATTAAATTTATTTCAATGCTCTAAAGTCTGTCTTGCATGTGTTTGGAAAGGCATTATTACACTTTTATTTATAAAATAAACATGGAAAAGCTGAAGTGTACTTTTGTTTTGTTGAACACATGTAATATATTTAAATGCAAGTTACAACTTCAAAAGAGTCTGAAAAGTCTAATTTATACAAGAAATGATTTCCTAATAACTTTTATTTTGCTTTATTTATATAACAGAATGTTCTATTCAATGGCAGAGCTAGTGAATGGAGGGCACCAGTGCAAAATAGTTTGGGTACTCCCCTTGCAACTTCTCTATGTATTGGCCAATAAAAAGCCAAAATATATGTAGGTGATCAGATCAGCTTATTATAAAAATAATGTTCTGCCTTTCTCCTCTAATAAATGAAAAGTCCCCTTTGCTCCAGACCACTGCCAGTAACAGAGGACCCAATCCAACGGTGGGCCAGGTGCTTTGCACCTCCTTCACCAGTAGTAGCTTAGCCACTTATTCTACAGTGGCCTTCCCATAATGCTGTATGTGAATTATTGTTAGCCAAAAATATAAAAAAAATATTTAGCACCACCTGTTAGCCAAAGCTGCTCCCATACCCACAATGACTTTATAGGGCAATGTTGCGCCTATAGGCACATCAACAGTCCAGGATTTCTGGATCTCTCTGCTGTGTATTGAGGTTTTATTTTCTTTAGCATACCTGACTTAATCACTTTTGTTCATTCTTACTGAGCCACCTTTATTCAAGGACCACATTGCCCGCCATTGTTATGGGGGTTGAGACCAGCAGCACAACTGGAAGCTTAAAAGCTGAGATTTAAAAGTAAGTTCAAAGGGACAGTGTGCTTTTCATGTAATATCTATTTGTTAGTTGAACATTATTTAACATAAAACATACTGTAAATGTGAAAAAAGCAGCAAATCAAAGCTTTAGCCAGAAAATATAGTTTACACACACAGTTTATCTCGTTAATGTCTGCTGCTGTACCCCTCTCCACCCTTCTTATTGTCTTAAAACAATTAGCTCCTGGTGTTAGGGCATTTAGTGTTCCTTGATTAAAACCCCTATAGTTGAAGGTGAGATTTTCTTTCAACAACTGTAAATACTGCTTTTAAAAAATGTTATGTTTGCCATTTAATGACTAATTTACAGTACATGTGTAAGTGTATATTAAACTGCCATCACCTGCATTACACCTTCCTCCAAAAAGCATCATACAATACAGCGTATTACTTCTTGACGAGTGACAGTTTTATTTTTATTTGACTAATTAGAGCTGAAAGATATACAGTATAAACGTGACATTTTACTGGAGGTATAAACCTCTTATCCCACATATTTAGCCCTCTACTTTAATGAAAACATCAGAACCTTTTTATCATTTTGCCATTTTATATATTCTGGGCAGATGTTTGTTTTTGGCTGTAATCACTATGATGATAGGTAAGAGCTCTCCAGGTGAAGTGGAGAAGTCACTTCACACTTTAGTAACTAAGCTTCAAACAGGAACTGTAGAACAGAACTTTTCAGTGTCCAGTGGACGACTTAGTGGGCCTTGAGTAAATCCCCCTATATATTCAATCATCACACCAATGTTAAAGTGGACAGGGTATGTGCTATAGGACTATGTGTCATGCTGCCAAAGTTGGGAATCACTGCAGTAGCTTTTGGGTAATCACTGCTGATGAGAAAGCTCTCACATAATGAAATAGAATTATGTGTATATTCCTTATTTCCTGCATGGATTTATTATCCTCCCATACATTTGACCTATAAGGTTTTGCCAGATCAGTTTGAAGGACCACCTTCTATACCCATATGCAATGTACCCATTTATTATCGCATGTCTGAGAATCCTCCCTCTGTATAAATCAAAGGCATAGGCCTAGGGGGCAGCAACATTCTTTTACTCTTTCCCCTTCCCTCTCTACTGTCTCTCTCCGTCCTCTTTTTCCACCTTCTCCACTTTACCACTTTAAGTTTTCTCAAGGACATGTAGGACTTACGTGGTGGCAAGTGCTATTTCTTGCTGTCTGCTTGGAGCTACAGGGCACCCGACTGTGATGTAATTTTAATAATATAACTATGCACTTTCTTTGTTGAAATGCTATGTCATTGGTTACTTTTATAGTAATGAATATCAGTTATAGGCAGACTTTTCTATAATAATTCATGCAACAGTTTGGCATGGCCTCATAATGAGTGGAAGTATCTTTCCCAATGTCGTTCCGCTGTGATCTCTAAAACAAATCAATCAGCCTTGGCATTTGGTTACAGATTATGTTTTAAAGGGCGACCTCCAATATTAAGTTTATTTTAAGTTAAAGATCACTTTTAGAGAAGATTAACTATCTATATAGCTTTCCAGTTATTTCTGCATGTGGAGAGCAAAAGCTAAAATGTTAAAATTGCTATTTGTCTCTGACACTGAACTGTGTGAGCCAAATGAATCAAAAGTTGAAGTGCCAGCTCAATAGTCAGTCACATTGCAGATAAACTGTTTAGTTGAAACTTCCCCTTTAATAATTCAACGAAACCATGGGCCTCATTCTATTAATGGCCATAGGAACTGAGTGGCCGCAAGGGATGGCAGCAAGCTACTTAGCTATTCTAGTCCCTTGCGGCCGAGAACTCCGGGCAGCTTGCGGCAGGCGCCCTGTTTTCCATTGCGTCCACCCCTGCCGCAGCTTACTGCAGGGAAAGCCTTTGATCCCACGCGGCCGCAAGAGATCCGGCCTCATGGAACCCCACGACCCTATTCAAATGCTCCAGCCACCCCTCCGACAAGCCCACAAAGCGACTAAAAATGGCCACAGCTTACTTCCACCCTGGAGCAGTCACAATGACTGTGAAGCCCTTGCGGCTGCTCCAATTAAGTCCCATAAGTGATGGGTTAGATAGAGGCTTATAGGGGTCTGTATGGACCCCCATAAGTGAAGGGGTTATATGGAGCCTTATGGGGGTCTGTATGACCCCATAAGTGAAGGGGTTAGATGGAGGCTTATGGGGGTCTGTATAGACCCCCATAAGTGATGGGGTTTAAATAGACCCAATTAGGGTTAGATAGGCCCAGTTAGGGTTATTAGGGCCAGTTGGGGTTAAATAGGCTCAGATATGGTAAGGTAGGCTATGATAGAGTTAAATAGGCTCAGTTAGGGTTATTAGGTACAGTTAGGGTTAAATAGGCCCAGTTAGGTTTAAATAGGTACAGTTAGGGTTTAGTATGGGTTAATGGGGTATAGTTAGTGGTAAGAGGGTAATGGGTATAGTTAGGGTTATTAGTGTAGTGCTTAGACTTTGTCATGAGGGTCCTGGAGTACACTCATGGTGCTTATGGGGTTATCCTAGGGGTTAATAGTTTCCTATAGGGGTCTATATAGACCCTATTGGACTCTGGGGGTCAATTTTACCCCTGCGGCAGGGGTTAATTTTTGTACTTCTTGCAGGTCCTTTAAGGACCTTTAAGGTCCTTTCTGGACCTATGCGGGCGTGAAATTTGAATTTTTAATGCAGAGGGGGTCCCAATAGGGACCCCACAGCATGGGGGTTTTATGGTAGTTGCCGCGGGGCACATCGCTGCTAGCCAATATAGTCATTTGTGACCACAAGTCCACCGGGCTTGGAGAACGGGTTACTGCCTTGGGGGTCATCCAAGCCCGTAGTTCCGGGCTTGGATGACCTAAAAGGCAGCAACTCGATCTCCAAGCCCGACGGACTACGTCCACAAATGACAGTAATGGTTAGTGACGATGTGCCAGCTAGCCAATGAAGTACATGTCATCCTCAATTAATGGTAGGAGACAAGGCATACACAGATTATATACAAACATAATATAGGTATACATCTGCACCATTAAATGCATAAATGATTTATTGCTAAGACAAAACGTCTCCGCTCATCTTCCTTTCTCCTTTCCTTTACTTACAAGTAAATATTGTTCAATCAGTTTCAACAACTTTAACCTTTATAAAAATATTTAAAACAAAGCTTAATTCCGTATCGTCCCACAGACCTTAGCCATAGCTCCTCTACTGTTCTTCAGGACAAATTCACCATTACCAGAAATATGTATATATATATATATATACAGTGCCTTGCAAAAGTATTCACCCACCTTGACTTTTTACCTATGTTGTTACATTGCAGCCTTAAATTCAATGTTTTGTTAATCTGAATTGTATGTGATGGATCAGAACACAATAATCTAAGTTGGTGAAGTGAAATGAGAAAATATATACATAAAACTATTTTTTAGAAATAGAAAACAGAAAATTGGCATGTGCGTATGTATTCACCCCTTTTGTTATGAAGTCCATAAAAGGCTCTGGTGCAACCAATTACCTTCAGAAGTCACATAATTGAAATGATGTCCACCTGTGTGCAATCTAAGTGTCACATAATCTGTAATTACATATACACACCTTTATTGAAAGGCCCCAGAGGCTGCAACACCTAAGCAAGAGGCACCACTAACCAAACACTGCCATGAAGACCAAGGAACTCTCCAAACAAGTAAGGGACAATGTTGTTGAGAAGTACAAGCCAGAGTTAGGTTATAAAAAATATCCAAATCTTTGATGATCCCCAGGAGCACCATCAAATCTATCATAACCAAATGCAAAGAACATTCCACAACAGCAAACCCGCCAAGAGACAGCTGCCCACCAAAACTCACAGCATTAATCAAGGAGGCATCACAGAGACCTAAGGTAACCCTGGAGGAGCTGCAGAGTTCCACAGCAGAAACTGGAGTATCTGTACATAGGACGACAATAAGCTGTACGCTCCATAGAGTTGGGCTTTATGGCAGAGTGGCCAAAAGAAAGCCATTACTTTCAGCAAAAAAACTAAATGGCACGTTTTGTGTTTGCGAAAAGGCATGTTGATGACTCCCAAAATGTATGTAGGAAGGTGCTCTGGTCTGATGAGACTAAAATTGAACTTTTCATCCATCAAAGAAAACGCTATGTCTGGCGCAAGCCCAACACATCACATCACCCAAAGAACACCATACCCACAGTGAAACATGGTGGTGGCAGCATCCGGCTGTGGGGATGTTTTTCAGCAGTCAGAGTTGAGGGAAAGATGGATGGTACCAAATACAGGGATATTCTTGAGCAAAACTGTACCACTCTGTGCGTGATTTGAGGCGAGGATGGAGGTTCACCTTCCAGCAGGACAATGACTACAAAAACACTGCTAAAGCATCACTTGAGTGGTTTAAGGGGAAACATGTAAATGTGTTGGAATGGCCTAGTCAAAGCTCAGACCTCAATCCAATAGAAAATCTGTGGTCAGACTTAAAGATAGCTGTTCACAAGAGCAAACCATCCAACTTGAAGGAGCTGGAGCAGATTTGCAAGGAGGAATGGGCACAGATCCCAGTGGTAAGATGTGGCAAGCTCATAGAAACGTATCCAAAGCGATTGGTACTTTTATTGCCGCAAAAGGTGGCTCTACTAAGTATTGACTTTAGGGGGGTGAATAGTTATGCACATTGACTTTTTCTGTTATTTTGTCCTATTTGTTGTTTGCTTCACAATGAAAAAAAAACATCTTCAAAGTTGTGGGCATGTTATGTAAATTAAATGATTCAATTCCTCAAACAATCCATGTTAATTCCAGGTTGTGAGGCAACAAAACATGAAAAATGCCAAGGGTGGTGAATACTTTTGCAAGGCACTGTATATATATATATATATATATATATATATATATATATATATATACAGTATATATATATATATATATATTTTTTTGCGTTGTTCAGTCTTTTCCGACTCTCCGTGACCTCATGTATCATAACACACCAGAACATCTTTATGTCCATGTGATTTTGCCGACAAGTACAAAAGCTTTGGGGGATCTGATGGGTCTTGCCTCAGGAATATTAGGCTTATATTTAAATCTGGACATAGGGACATGCCTTATGAGATTATCAGAACCAACCCTTTTTAGTGCCCACAATAACTTTTTGCAATTTTTGATACTGGCTGCCACAAGCTATATTGCCATACAATGGAAATCTGGTATAGTGAATACATCATCTGCAAAAATACAACACTTACATTTTTGAGAGTCAAGTTTCATCCCATGAATGTCATGAATAGCCTAAGCAAAAAGCTCCATCACCAACCCTGTTTCGCCTCCCTCTGTAAAGAAATACTAGGAGACCCCTGAACTAGGAGCTTAAAAGTGGCCCTTGGAATGCAGTAATAAGTGCATAGCAAATTAAGAAATTCCCCTATAAACCCCCAAAATAGGGCTATTCTAGGAAGACAAAGATTTGTTTCTATATCTAAGTCCAGGAAACATGCCAGAGTTTTGATGCATGAATTAAATGTGAGATGTTATTAATTTGCTTAATATTATCTCCAGCCTGCCGATGAGATATAAACTTTACTTTGTCCTTGTGTATAAGTCTTGGTGGGAATTGAGCCATTCTATTGGCCATGATCTTCTCCAGGGTCTTAATATTCCCGTTAAGTAATGATATAGCTCTTTAATTTTTGTCATCCAATGGATCTCTACCCTCTTTGGCGAAAAGCACTATCTCAGCTTGGTTAATTTCTGGGGGATTGGGCAGCTCTCTAGTGTGGCATTAAATAAAGAAATGAAATGTGGAGCAAGAATATCCAAAAAAATCTTATAATATAAATTATAAAAGTTAGGCTATCCGTGCCTGGGAATTTTCCTGCCTTTAGCCCTTGAATCTTTAACCTCCTTTGTTACCTCAGAATTAAGTGCTCAAAGATTATCTTCTGACAAAGTAGGAAGTTCACATCATGTGACCTGAGTTCTGCCTAGAAGAGGAATATAACCTTTGATCATAACCAAACAAAATCTGCTGGATTTTATTTGTACTATTTGTTTCAGAGCCTGACTTGGTCCTTAATTGAATTGAATTTTTGACTGAGAAATCTTAGATTGCAGCCTACAGGCCAGAAGGATATCAGGTTATTAACATTAGATAAAAATGTATCCCGTGTCCACCTCATGGCCTTTTCTGTGCGATTAGATAGAACCAAATCTGTAAATATGTGTTGTTCTTTAGTCGATCAGTCGCGTCCGACTCTCAGTGACTCTATGGATCACAGCACGCTAGGTGCATCTCTAAGTCACTGCCCCTCTGAGCTCCATCAAGTTCATGTTCATTTCTTCAATAACTTCATCTATCTATCTCCGCCTCTGTTGTCCTCTTCTTCTTGTGCCTTCAATCTTTCCTAGCATCAAAGTATTTTCTAGGAAATCCTGCCGTCTCATGATATGGCCAAAATATTTGTTCTTCGGCCTCATGATCATACCTTCTAGTGAACAGTTTGTCTAGATTTCCTGAAGTATTGATTTATTAGATATTCTTGCAGTCCAAGGGACTCTAAGCAGTCTTCTCCAACACCACAATTCAAAGGCATCAATTCTACAGCTCTCAGACTTCTTTATGGTCCAGCTCTCACATCGGTATGTTTCTACTGGGAATACCATAGTTCGAACTATGCAGACCTTTGTTGACAGTTTTATATCTTTACTTTTTACTAGCTTGTCCAAGCTTGCCATAGCATTCCTCCCCAGAAGCAAACATCTTTTAATTTCATGACTACAGTCACCATCTGCAGAGATATTGGATCCAAGGAAAATAAAATCTGTCACTGCCTCCACTTCTTCCACGTCTATTTGCCAGTAAGTGAGATTGCCGTTTGCCATAATCTTTATCTTTTTAACGTTCAACAGCAGGCCAACTTTTCCCCTCATCAATAAGACCTTTAGTTTCTCCTCACTTTCAGCCATCAGAGTAGTATCATCGGCGTATCTGAGGTTGTTGATATTACTTCCAGCAATATTGATTCCGGCTTTGGATTCATTCAGTCCAGCCTTACGCATGATGTACTCTGCATATAAGTTGAATAAATAATGCGACAATATACAACCATGTCACACTCCTTTTCCGATCTTTGGTTCTGACCGTGCCTTCTACGTCGACATACAGATTCTTTAGGAGGAGGATGAGATTATCTGGTACTTCCATCTCTTTAAGGACATGCCACATTTTGCTGTGATCCACACAACCAAAGGTTTTAGAATAGTCTATGAAGCAGAGGTAAGTGTTTTTTTGTAACTCTCTTGCTTTCTCTATTATCTAGCGGACATTGGCAGTTTGATCTCTTGTGCCTCTTCCTTTGCGGAGCCCGGCTTGCACATCTGGTAGTGTCTGGTCCATATATTGTTGGAGTCGAGCTTGTAGAATCTTAAGCATTACCTTGCTGGCATGTGAAATTAGTGCAATTGTTTGATAATTGGAGCACTCTCTAGCACTGCCTTTTTGGGGGAATTGGGATGTAGACTGACCATTTGCAGTCTATTGGCCATTGTTGAGTTTTCCAAAGGTGTTGGCATAAGGCAAGTAATACTTTCATAGTATCATCCTGTAGAATTTTGAATAGTTCAATTGGGATTTCATCACCTCCTGCAGCCTTATTATCAGCAAGACATCCTAGGGCCCATCTCACTTTACTCTCCAAGATGTCTGGCTCCAACTCATTGGACAAATTAATGAGGTCATCACTACTGTTAAGATCATTACCATAGGTAGTCCCTACCATTTTTGTCTTTTATCACGCCCACTTTGGCATGAAAGGTGCCTTTTAGGTTCCCAATTTTCTTGAAGAGATCTCTTGATTCACACATTCGGTTATCTTCTTCAATCTTTTCACATCGCTCATTATAGAATGTCTCCCTGTCTCTTCTTGCTATCCTCTGGAATCATTTTCTTATCTCCACTACCTTTCCCTTTCCTTCTTTCCTGCGCTACTTACAAAGCCTCATCAGACAGCCAGTTTGACTTCTTACTTTTATTTCTTTTAGGGATATTCTTTGTTGCTGTTTCCTGGATAATGTTGCAAACTTCGGTCCAAAGTTCTTCAGGCATTCTATCTTCCATGTCCAGTCCCTTAAATCTATTCTTTACTTCCACTGCATACTCACAAGGGATATTATTTATTTTGTATCTACTTGGTCTGATGGTCTTCCCTCTTTTCTTCAGTTTAATTTTCAACTTTACAATAAGAAACTCATGGTCTGAGCCGCAGTAAGCTCCAGGTCTTGTTTTTGCTGACTGTATAGAGCTCCTCCATTTTTGGCTGCAAAGTATATAGTCAATCTGGTTTCTATGTTGTCCATCTGGTGATGTCCATGTGTAGAGTCGTTTTGGAGGCTGTTGGAAGAGGGTGTTTGCTACGACCAGAGAATTAGCTTGACAAAATTCTACTAATCTCTGACCTGCTTCATTTTGTACTTCAAGGCCAAATTTGCCAGTTATTCCAGGTGTCTTTTGGGTCCCTACATTCCAATCTCTTATGATGCTAGTAACATCTTTTCCTGGTGATATATCTATGACGTGTTGAATGTCTTCTTAGAACTGGACAACTTCAGCCTCTTCAGCATCCGTTGGTTGGAGTATAGACATTGATTTTGAATTGAAATCATTCTGTCATTTATTGGGTTGTAACCAAGCACTGCTTTGGCCACTCTTTCATTGACTATGACCTCTACTCCATTTCTTCTGCGGGATCTGGTGGTTCTGGTGGTTGTCTGATGTGAAATGTCCCATTCCAGTCTATTTAAGTTCACCAATTTCCAGAAAATCAATGTTTAAACTTGTCATTTCATTCTTCACCACATCTATTTTGCTTTGGTTCATAGTTCTAACATTCCAGGTTCCAATTCTGAATTGTTTTTTGCAGCAGTGGACTTTCGTTTCCCCTTCAGACACATCTGCAGCGAGTCGTCCTTTCAGCTTTGGCCCAACCACTTCATTAGTCTGGCGTTACTTGTACTTACACTCTGCTCTTTCTCAGTAATGTGGTAGGCACCTACTGACCTGAGGAGCTCATCTTCTGGTGCCATATCGATAAGTCTCTGGTTGTGCCTGTCCATAAAGTTTTCTTAGCAAAGATACTGGAGTGGGTTGCCAGTTCCTTCTCCAGTGGTCCACAAGTTGTCCGACCTCTCTGCCATGACCTGCCCATCTTGGCCTACATGGTATAGCTCACAGCTTCATCAAAGTACACAAGCCCCTTCACCACGACAAGGTTGCGATCCAGAAGGGGGTAATAAGTGTAGTCACCAGAAAATATTAGAGCAGATGGTGGTGTCCTTCTGATCGTACCCCGTGCAAATCAGTTGGTAAGAAACATCGCATGGAAAGCAGACCACCAAGCCGGGTAATGAGCAAGAGCAATTTGAAAACAAAACCATAATTAAACACTATGATGCCCAGGGGGACCCCCTGGACTTTGTGGACTTAGGAGTATTCAAGGCCCTGGGTGGCACGGGGTACAATAACACAACTTCCCTCATTCTCTAAGAACAATGCCCAACCACTTGGGTACCTGGACTGTTGCCACCATATTGACCCAAGATTAATTATAACTTCCAAGTGATAATGTTGCCCCTGTTGATTACCTAAGAAGGTTAAATGTGGCCCATGTGGTTTACCTAAAATGTATATTTAGTATCTGTATGTGGTTAATGTGTGGAGACGACTGCCCATATTGTTTGACTAAGAGTGTTTATGTTACCCATGTTATTTACTTAGGATGGTTTTGTGTGCCATATTGTTTATGAATAGTTATATGTGATACCATGTAGTTTTAAGGAATATGTCTTTTTTGTGTATATTTTTACTGTATTCATATCCACACAGTCATGTTTGGTATCAAACTATCAGGTTTTCCCGGTGATCTAAATAAAGCATGTTAAGCATACACCATGCCTGTAGAAGAGGTTTACAATACCACCACCCTCCCCCGCAGTGAGGATTTCCAGACAGAGGAAGCTAGCTCATGACACTCGCATGTAAATTCCCAGGCTCTCTCTTCTCAGGCAAGGGCATGTCCAGATGGGTAGCTTTGATCTAGCAATTTAGAGACAGTCATGAAGTGATGGGGGAGGTGCTTGTTCAATCTTATTTATCATATTGTAATAAAACTGGTGTTTAAGTGTAATGTATAACCCCTTTTTAATCTTTATACCAGAATAAGCATGAAGAATGAAATACTACCCACTAGGATGTTTCTGCATTGAAATCGTGGACCTAGGGA
The DNA here is from genome assembly GCA_027410445.1 of Discoglossus pictus. NCBI lineage: Eukaryota > Metazoa > Chordata > Amphibia > Anura > Alytidae > Discoglossus > Discoglossus pictus. Next base: position 347,562,359 of record CM050165.1, read on the forward strand.
TTGCCTATTCTCTATAGCTAACCAGATGCCGAAAAGGGTTTGTTTATATGTATCTTTTAATATCAGGTTTTGGTTAGTATCTGGCCATCTGGATATCAAGACTGGTGCAGCCATAATGGCATAGAGAAGGTTAAAATGGGTGCAATGCTATTATCTGCTAGGTAATAATTTCCTATGAGTAAATATGATTTAATGTGCTCATATTGTGGAGTAGTAATACCCCAGGATGAGATATGGTAATGTGGGACTCACAGCGAAGGGGCCAACTGGGTTCTTGGTTGAGAGGTATGGTGCAGTGGACCAAAGTAACAAGGAAGGATTAGGGCTATCAGTCAGCATTACTCCTGGCCAGCAGGTGGTAATTAAGGGGGATAACATAATTTGATGGACAGCATCTCCCCTCCCTGGGGCACAAGGGCATGCGCTAGGAGGGTTGGCTAATTTTATGTTTGTCTAAGGGTGCGATTTATTGTAATTGGTTGCTATTCTGTTCAAATTTGCTGTGTGTTCATCAATAAAGAAGTTATTCGGTGTGAACTTAGATAATCTATGTATATGCTTCACTCTAGGGAAGATAATAATTCGTATAATTGGGATGATTACTACTGAACCTGCCTGGAACTGTGCTAATCCTGTTTCCTGACATTCCCTGGGTACCTATGGTGGTCGTATAATGTGCTGGGTTCATTCCTGCTGTCAGGAATATCCAAAGAACCCCGTGATATGCTGGGTAAAATGCATATAGGACCTTTCTAAGCCCAAACAAGCAATGGGATGTGACAAACACATAACGCAAAATAATTAAAATAAAGAAGTAAGGAAGTTAATTTTGACTAACCGTGATGCACAACTGTGCTTAGGACAGAGAGTGAAATATTTTGTCTCTCATTTAATCCCTAAGGTGAAAGAGGTAAACCGCAATGAAATGTAGTTACAATTAAATAGACTATGACTTGGCAATATACAATAGGCAAGCTAATTCACCAGATCTTATTAAATCAAGAGAGTTAGCCTTCTTTTTTTACATCTTTATCTAGGTTACCCTTATTCAAATTGAAGGGATATCTTAACAATAGTTAAACAGAGTAAACCATAAAAAACTTGACCATCGAATTATTCAACTCCGGACTCAGTTTGCCTAAAAGGAAATTATTAAAGCGGCCAAGTAAGTTTCTGCAACTGCTTCCAGGGTCTCAGGGATCCTTGAGAGTATGCTATCCTTTTCTGGCATTTTTCTCTCTGTGCCTCAGTCCTTTTCATTGCTGGTCTTGGGATAGGATCAGTTATTTTATGACCACACAGATCACCTTCAGAAATTAAGTTGAGTTTAAGGAAAAGTTTACAGCTTTCTTCTATATCACGAACTGTGTGAGATTGAGATTCATGCTGGAAGTTTAGGCAAAAAGCAAAACCCCATGTGTATTTAATGTTATTTCTTGTCAGAATGGATAGAACAAGCCTCAGTAATCTATTGAGGTGACCTTTTCATGCTATGAAGTTGTTTAAGAGACAAGAGGTCACACCTTGTAAATAAAGGAAAGTAGATTTAACCTTAAAGAAAGAAAAGGGTTCATCATTGTAAGAGCAAGGAGATTGTGGAGCCATGGCTAATGAAAGTTATGACAGCAGCCATACTTTAAAAAGGGGCTGGATATATTCTTAAATAAAAGTTCCATGCAGAGGTCAGCAAATTCAAGTAGAATATTGATCCGGACATAATTGGAATGATAGTTTTTAGAGTCAGGAAATAATTTTTCCTCCAATGAGGACTTTCTCTGGATCAATTCATATAACGATATGATTAGATTAATTCTAAAAAGATTTAACTTGATGGACTAAAAGTCTGTTTCCCATCTCAATTAACATGTTACTACATAGCAAACTAAACATAGTGGTTACCGTTGAACCATTGGAATCCAATTTTCCTTACATGTTTGCATATAAGTGGATCCTGTGATGTCACATATATCTGTTGCTTGCCATCAAGTATCTCAAAATTTCCACCACTGATAAACTTCCAGTAATGCATTGTGAGATGACATCTTCCAGGTTTTAATGAGGTAAGAAGACAGTCTCTAGGCCCCAAGATGTGAAATCAGGAGGATGTCAGCATTTCACATGCATATCCAATATATATTTGTGTGTATATATTAAGTATATATATATATATATATATATATATATATATATATATATATATATATATATATATAGTAAACCAAGATAAAAAGATAACAAGTATTCTATATTAATTTTGTTTTTAGTTATTGTAGGACAAAATAGGATTATCTGCAAAAAGATTGAGGCTTATAACAATGATCCTATAATCTATCGCTTTAGATTAATTACAAATGAATTGTGAGTAGCCTTAGATTTATCCTCAACAGACCACTGAAGTGTCCTACTTAAGGTAAGTCAAATTTGGAGGGCTTGACTTGATAATGTTAACATGTTTCTAGAGAGCTCAAAAAATATGAATACAGCTTTTAAAGTTTAACTGTTGTATTTAATTTTGCTGCAATAGCTGCAGACATTTGCTTTTGTTCTAAATAATATTAGAACCTGTCAGGAATAGGAAGAACCTTGCATTCATAACTTTTAAATTACTGCTACTTTGAATAGCAACTTCACAATAGGACTAAATAATGAGCAATTCCTATTAGGATAACTTCCATTTCATGCTACAGGCAGACTGTTCAAAGTGAAACTGTCATAAACATGTCACGTTTTCCCAACCTACAGTAGTCCTAATGGGATACTTAGATTTATTTACTCTTAGACAAAGGCATCAAAACTAACTAGTTAGATTAAAAGTGTTTTCAAATAATTGGTCTAATAGCTAGATAATATGATCAAAGTTATGAAGAACAGGTTTGGATAAAGGATCACTTTTGAATGAACAAATTATTATGTATTATTATTGTTTATTTGTAACGCGCCAACATATTCCGTAGCGCTATATATGTATTTTTCAAATCGTGTGAATGAAAAAGTTTAGAGTGTATTAATTACACCCATTGCCTGATTTATTGGATGTGCCAGGGATGGGATTCCTCAGTTATATTTCAATGTTGATTCCAGTTGTGACACTGAAGTCACTCCCTTATTTTTCTCATTCAACCCTTTACATGAGCAATGTCAAACTTATCAGTATCCAAGGTCCATTTCCAGTAGCCCAGCCAAATCATACAATGACTCACAAGTGCATCACAAAATAAAGGCTGTATTTGTTTAATTTCTATTTTTTAAACACATGGAGCCTCATTCAATTTGAAGGCCGCATCGCGCAGTATATAGGCCGTATGTCTGAGGGCCTGCTGTGGGCTTGTGGTCATCTACAAATCCAGTGCTATTCCATTGAGCAAGGGCGCAATTTACGGCCTTAAGCCTCAAGCCCGTAAAACCCCTCCTGCGGGGCTCAAACTGTTAATCGGCTGGACTATATTCAGTCCGCAGTTACGATCCAATCACGGTATAACGAAGTGCGACGCAGGCCTCTCAGCCACTGGAAAGCAGTCTAGCCGAAGATGATTGACAGAGAGAGATTATAAAGTTGTATTGACTGTGTTGCAGATGCTGACGAAGTAGCACTCAGGTACCGGAGTTGGTGGTTTGAGCATAGTGAGTGACAGTAGGAGATATACACACATAGATACACATAGAGCTAGGTCACTCCATACACACACCCCATTCCCCAACAGTTAATAAATACACATAATACACACAGGAAGAGATGAGGAGAGGAGGAGAGAGAGGAGAGAGAGGTTGCCCTGGGGAGTAGTAGAGGAGAGGAGGAGGTGAGGAGTTTCAGTGAAGAGGACGAGTTGAAGGAGGAGGATGTGGAGTAGTTGGAGGGGGAGAGTGGAAGAGAGGGGAGTGGTGGAGGAGTTGAGGAGGTGTAGAGCAGAGGAGAGGAGAGTGGTGGAGGAGTTGAGGATGTGGAGAGTGGTGGAGTAGTTGAGGAGGTGGACAGTGGAGGAGAGGAGGATAGTGGAGTTGAGGAGGTGTGTGGTGGCAGGGTGCCACGAGAACTAGGCACATCTAGTCCAGGGACTGATGGGTAGGGGCCTGATCCCAGGGGGGGGGATAGTTTGGGGAGGGACAGGCCTCAGGGAGAGTTCATGTAGCCAAGTATCCCCGTCCACAGTCGGGAGGGCAAGAGCAAGCACAGGGCCCTGAACTACATGCACCAGGAGAATGTGGTCCTCCTTGGTGCCATCCGTGGCTGCCCCGTTATCCTTGCCGGGGGGAGGGAAGTTAGACCCGCCCCTAGGGCCCAGGCATGGAAGGAGGTCGCTGCCGCAGTAACAGCAGTGGGTACAGCGGATAGGGATGTGAGGTCTGTGAAGCACCATTTTGACAACATCAGGGCCAAGGTGAGGAGGATGATGGCCAAGGAGGACACGCAAGCTGCAGCACCAAGTGGTGGCACCAAAGTGACAGTCCGTTAAAACGAGTGGGAGAGGGTCGCCAAGGAACTATTGAGCCAAGTACCCACTGCTGGAACTTCAGGCCTGGTGGTCCAGCAGGATCCAGCCTCCATGTCAGGTTAATATGACATACACCAACATGCCACCACATGTACATCACACACACTACACATGTACATGATGACCAACAAGGACACTGACATGTCAGCTCCATGGAATTAACAAGGGACAGAAGGATGCGTCATTAAATCCATGAAGTTGAAAAATTCTTGTCATTCCTGGGCACAACATCAGTAATCAAACAACAGAGAGTACATTTATTGGTGTGCCAATTGAAGCCTATACAGTTGCAGAACGCAGCTGGATTCAAGATAGCGTTAGGAGCCAAGAATTATCAAGACCATATACCAAAGAATAGATAAAATCTAGCATATGATAGCTAATCTGAATTGCAATTAAGTGAATCATCCAGGTTCATTCCTAGATGTCAGATAGCTAGGAATGAACACAAACCAATGTATTATTCATCATACTAATAACATATACCTTTCTTTTCTCTCTTTCAGCATCAAGGAGGTCTGGGTTCAGTGGTGAGCCAGAGGCGGGGGCGTCAGCCCCATCGAAGCAGTGAGTAGGCAAGCTAACCCAGCCCAGCAGGAACCGGCGCAGAGGTAGGAGGGAAGAAGTGGAGCCATGGGCCCTGATTCGGAGGAGGAGGATGTCACCTGGGCTGTGGGGTCACCAGCAGGACCATCGGCCGCACCAGCGGCATTTGACCCCACTGTTCCCTTCCTCCAGAGACTCAGCATCTCACCTTGGCCCTCCTTTTTGAGGGACCAGCGGGGCTTGACCCCATCTCCTCCTCCCCTAACAAGCACCTCAGACTGGGTACCACCACCAGGCCCAGAAACAACTTCACCACCCCAGGCCCAACAACGACACCACCAACCCCATGGTGGGAGGATCCAGCAGGCCCCAGATCCTCCCCACTGGGCCACCACCACCGCCCCCTCCTCACTAAGCAACGGCCCAGGGACCTCCATCCCCACTACCAAAGTAGGCTTCTCAGGCGGAGATGCTGGCCATGCTCCAGCAGATAGAGTGTCTCCGGGGGATCCAGGCCAGCATCTCCACCAATCATGCGGAGGTCATGTGCAGTATGGCAAGGCGCAAAAGGGAGGAGAGGAGACACCATCTGATGATGTAATCTTACTTTTCCAGGCTGCTCAGGATGGTGGCGGACCAGAGTGCATTTCAACACCTCACTACGGAAGCCTTGTGCATCGCTCTGGTCCCCAGCCCGGAGGCCTCCCCCGCACACCCACAGCCAGGCCGCTTCTCTCTTCCCCCATGCCTCCGAGGGCCAGCATTAATATATGCACTAGTGTAGCATGTGAGCCTCTCCTCAGTATCAGTATGAGAACAAATCTTTGTGTCTGATGTAAGTAACAATGAATCTGGCTGCTGACCTTTGTGTCCTCTCCATATTTGTAAGTATTTTCCCCTATTACTAATATCATGAGTATCCTTTAACATGTGTGAACACCTGTATAGCTGATGGATGTGATATCACTGTTGATGAATAATATCATATTGCGAAGGTGATAGTACACCTTGACCACTGATGCTGGTTACAGCTAAGTATTTATTGTGAGATGACACATCATTATTAATGGTCATGGCCAATGAGTTATCCGGAAAACTAGCTAATAGTTAGTAATGCTTGCTGATGGGAATCAGGTGAGTTGGTATATTGTTGCAGTTAAAGTATTTAGCAGTGTACTGTACATATTTTATTTTATTTTATTCTCCTTCAACTTTTTTTTTACAACTTTTTTTCAGATTTTTGTTTTGAGAACACACTGAATGTGTGAAACTGGATTGGATCATACAGTCCAGAGGTTTAAGCATCTGAGCAGATGTAGACAAGTTGTAAGTGCTATGCAAATTAATGGTTTCTTCAATTAAATTGAGTGATTTCCGATGATCCTTTTTTTCATCAGATTCCGCTTTCAGTAGTGTAGTGACCACATGTGACCCTGGTAGGTGCTATGCATCATGCTTATTCTAGACTATGACATTACCCCCTTTAGGTATCCCCTTCCACCAAACCTCTAGGGATCTGCCCACAAAACACCCATGATATTAATGCACAGTCTTGTACATTTCTGATTGTGCTCTGTGTATGAAATAAAGCTTTATTATACCGTTCTCATCGTGTCAGTGTATTTTCAATGGTTGGGGTTATGGGACATCCACATACATCACATTTGTGTCACATTCCTATATATGTAAACTAATGAGCCCTAGTTACTATGCAATAGGTTAATACATATCATAATAATAATAATAATAATAATATAATTAAATATCATATAATAATATATATCATGTATGATAATAAAGGGTTAATACACATGCAACGTCCAATTTGTGCTGCTGTGGAGTATCAACATTCCCCTGAAGGCCTGATAACCATATGACAGGTGATAATGTGAATTGATTGATAGCAAAACACTTAATGGGAGGTCACAAATGATAATGGGTATATATCAAAACTGAGGGACTGAACAACCAAATGTCAAATGTTCCCCTCGTACTTGATATATGCCATGTAGCAGTGTAATTTGGCCACTATTTGTTTTCCTAATATAGATGTGATGAGTGAGATGTATATAAGATGATCTTTTTATTTTTAGAGTCCACATTAGGTGAGAAAGGGTTAATATGTCAACAATTTCCATGTGCTTGTGTTGCAATTTAATGAGGTAGTGTGTCTTTAATAGCTTTCAGCATCTTACAACATGACTTTTCATATTGGCATGACCATTACAACATATGAAAAAATAAACAGCCTTATTAAATTGCGATTCGGCCAATTGAATAGGGCTCTATATAAGCACAGAGCATATTTTTTTACAGAAGTTTTTTAGTTAGTTAAGACCTTGCTTTTGAATAAAAGTTCACTAACTAAAAACTTCTGTAAAAAATATAATCTCTGTGCTTATATAGAGCCCTATTCAATTGGCTGAATAGCATTTTAATAAGGCTGTTAATTTTTTAGACTATTTGATACTTGGGAGTTGTGCATTCCATTGCATTGGCCATATTTTAAAGTGCATAGGTGTGTCTTTATTGCATTTTGCAGTGTTCCAAACTAGCCTGTAAACCCCTTGCGGGTCCTATTTGGAACCCGTAAGCTTTGGCCTGCCATTTGCCGTTTGTGGGTTTGACTGCGGGTGCAGTCGTGTGAGCAATTTTTGCAATTGAATAGTGATTTGCAATTTTAGGGATTAGAACTCTTGCGGATGTGAAAGATCGAAAGGATTTGATAGGCTGTAAGTTCCGGGTTTAACAACCGCAAGGATTTCAAGCCCGTAACACGTAAGCCGTTTTTGGATCTCAAAAATACAATTGAATAGCAAATTAGCTTACAGGCTCTATTACGGGCTCCAGTGACTTACAATTGCTCAATTGCATGAGGATCATGTTGTCATTATTGATATTAGTTCATAAGTAGCCATTTAAAGGAATGTATTTATAATATACTCTTATAAATAACATGCCTTGATAATGAGTAACATGGTTATGAGAATTTTAAAATAAATAAATACTGTCTTTTTAACCATTGCGTTAATAGCAACAGACATTTTGCCTTTGCACTTACCAGGATTAGAATACTGGGAGAAACTGTAAATTTACTTAAAGTATCTATTCCATTCTGTCAAAAAAACGGACAAGTTGAATAGCCACATAAAAACAGAAGGAAATAGAGGAGTAAGCTACAGTTGGATAACCCACTCAACCTATACAAAATAGCAGTATAAAGTGGTAAACCCCTTGACACAAACAGAGTTTGTGCTAGATTTTCTCTAAGAATATCTGCCAATGGGGCCTATTCTTTTAGAATTTCGCAAATGTCTCGAACTCGTCATTTTGGCTGCAGGTGTTTTTTTCTCTAAATGTTTAGATGTATTCTATTGGCTCACAATGTAGCTCCTTAAGCCTAAACCCATGGACCATTCCCTTTTTAAGTCTGATTTTAGGAGGCGTGAGAGTATGATTAAGCAAGCCTGTAATTTACTTCTTAGACACAAGTAATAGTAAATGAGACTGTCATAATGATGTCAGTAAAACATGGAAGTTAGACGTAATCTGCAATCGGAAGCTAAGAATTAATTAGTGCCAAAAAGTAATATTTGCAGATTGGGCTTGCAATTAAACAATCTATAAAATGCATTAGATCATCTGTTCTAGTCCACGTGGGTTTCATGATATGTATTAACCCCTTGAGTCCCAGGATCGATATTACTCAGAAATAACAGTTAAAATATATTTTTAATTGCAGATTTGTGGATGTGAGACTGTGCAAATGAATTCTTTATTGTGTCTTTGAAAAAGCCCTTGCGAATCCTTTTTAGTACTCGTAATATTTTTGAAAGAAAAGTAATACCTTTTTAATTTGCAAGTTTAGACTTTATTTGTGATCTAGAGCTACAGGTCTAATAAAATATTGATTTTGTGTAAATTTAAATATTTAGAGCTCGTAATATTCAAGCTGAAACCAATGGAGTTCTAAGGCCAAATTTGCTGGTTTGGCTGGCTCGTAGTGATTGTGGGTGGGTAACTCGTAATCGGATTGTGAGTAGCTAGTAGAATATGTGCAATATTAAGAGCAATTTTAATTGTGTATATTTTTACAAATTGGGCAATAGGATAGGGCCCTATGTTTGTTACACAAACTGCTTCACAAACAAGTTAAACTTTTCAAGACTACATAACCCTTTGTTGCTTCATGTGAAACCCAGACATACTGAACATTGTCAGCCTCTCATAATGCAAAAGGGTTAACGTTAAAATGGCTTTTAGTCAATGTTTTGTTTACTAAAGCTCCAACAAAGTGCACTGGTGGGTCAGCGTGACCCATGCCAAATGGATACTTCTGAAATGGTTGTACGAGACTGAACCCTATAATTTATATATTTTTTGCATCCACACATTTAGAAAAAAAGCTCTGGATGTTTGCCTCTGTCAGGCTGCTACTAGAATAAAAGCTTTCTTTTATTACAGTAGAAGAAAAAAAAATCACTCCTTCTTGATACCCTGAAGTAACCATGGAAACATTAGCTGTTATAACTTCCACCATAGACGCTCACTTTTCTCCCCCTTCCCATCTTCCTCCTCCTCCTCTCTTTTTACATTTTAAGAACATGATGTGAATAGAATTTTTAACCACACTGGAATGCCAGCAGATCTGGACGGAACACCTAGTGCCTTCAAGCATCTGCTTTTTATCTCCTTCAGTATATAGCTGACCTCAGTATAGGTCAACTAGAAAAAAATACAGTCAATCCAAGGCTAATGGTGCCAATCAGAATAAAAGAGATACTAGAACCACGGCTGTGTTGAATTGCTGTATTGTACGTTATTATTATTTGACTCAGAGTTTCTGAGAAGGCAGTAGACAGTGTGCTTGTGTAGAATGAGGCAGCGCATGATGAGTGGGCAGATTAGTTATCCTGGCCTTGGGCTGTGTTTATTGGTTGTGGTTATTATGTTAGCAAAACCCTTGCAATGATATGGCATTGACAGCAGTTAAAGAACATTTCAATATTTAAAAGACCGTAAAATCATGTAATCAACACAATGATGCATCACTTGCATACTTTTGTAATCCTTTCATGGCCCTGTATCATATTTATTCCATGTGATACCATGGCCAACTGGTCAGCCAAAAAAGCTTTGCCATTAATACAGTTAGAATAAATAATTGGCATTTTTTTTAGAACCACTATGATTTTTCAGTTATTTGTCACATATTTTATTTTAAATAATTGGATACCTTTTAACAAATTGACTTCATGTAAATTAACATTTTTAAATTAAATAGGTGGTTTAAATATTAGTACTATTTATTGGCACTTTTGTCATATTAGACATAATTCCTAAGTTATTTTTATATAAATACAGAAAGGAAACATTGAGAACATATTTTCAGTAGATTTTTTTAAATAATAGCAACAGGGAGCATGCAACTTTTTTATTTTTAGAAATGTCATACAATGAAAACTCATTTAAGTATACATGTGTGTTTGTGTCATTCAGTCGTGTCTGACTCGGTGACCATAACACACTGTGCTGATCCACTTGGTATTCATTAATTTGAAGAGATGAAACATTACATTAATCACAGAAGCCTAGCACCAATGCTGATACATATGGGTCACACTTTTACATGTTTAAAAATATATATTTTTCTGTGAAACAGAAATTAGTCAATACGACTTGTTATTCATATCCAGCCAGTTCCTTCTCCAGTGGGCCACAGCATGGCCAGACATTTCCTTCTCTAATGGGCCACAGCATACAGCTCCTGGTATTCCTAGGTGGTCTCCCATCTGACCAGGCCCAACATGGCTGAATTGGTGAGGTAACCAAGCTATTGAAGGAAGCTCTAATAGTTATATATTTGGCCAAGCTAAGAACAACATCCTACCAATCCTACATTGTACATCCTACTTATCTTTTGCTCCTTTTCCATGTCACAACAATAGTGGGGTGTCTGACAATTCCTCTTAGTTGGGATTCAGGGGGCTTTATTGCTCAATTGGTAATGATAGTTCCTTAAAAGCAGTTTCAGGACAAAAGTTTTTGTGGTTGATTCCCAAACCAGGCATGCATTTATTGTTATCCTGTTATATTAACATGGGGTGTGTGGTGGGAGCTACTTTTTACAGGGGTGGGTATCCTCTTCCCACGTTTTTAACCATCAAGAAAGCACAAGTCAATGAAAATAAAATGAACCCTTATTTATGTTGTGCTTTTTGAAAATCTATCTTTTATACCAGTTCAAAAACACTGTATTTTTTATGTTATGTATTGTTTCTTTTTTAGATGTGACACTGTCTAATTAGGCAAATTTTATATGTTTTATATGTACATAAATATAGCTCCATAATACAGTTTAATACAATCACTAATAACCTGCATGCTGATGCAAAATGAGAAAAATAAGAGCAGAGAAAACTGGTAAAAGAAAAGTTTTTAAGAGCTGCATACAATTTTAAATCAGTTGTGGTATTTTAAAGTTCAAAGAAATTATGGATGATGGTGCAGATATAATGAGGTGAAAATAAATTTTTGATTCACTGTGATAAGTACATCAATGTGCCCATATTTTGCATTCTAGTATTTAGAAAACTCTCTTTTTGATTGCTACCTTGTCGTGGTGAAAGGGTTTGTGCACTTCAATGAAGCTGTGAGCTATACCATGTATAATAATAACAAATACAATATAACGTTTTTAGAATATAATAAAAGGTTTTTGCTTCTTCAAGACCAATAGGGTAATAAACTCAGCTGAGTACATTTTAATTTGAAACACAAAAGTAAAAAATCCAGTGCACAAATAATATAGTGCACTATTTTGAAAAGAATACAAAAAAAACTTAAATACTATATTTAAAAAAACCAAATATTTTAAAATAATAGCATAATCAAAAATATTATATTCTTGTATGTACTTCTCCAGACAGCAAAAGACCATTTTAAATAATGTAAATAAAGTGATAAATAAATGGAAGAGAAGGTGTAGATCCCAAGGTGTAGATCCTAGATCCCAAGCTCTAACTTGAAGGACCAGTGTAAGTGCTTTTCAAATTTAATCTATTTTTAGTTCACCAACAAGGGTGTAGCAGCCAGAATAATTCTGGGGGGATACAGGTCATTGTATGCACAGGCCGTAAAATAGCTTATATATATACTAGCAACTTGCCCGTCAAAAATGCCGGGAGTAAAATTGTAGCCTGGCAATGTTGTTTGCCACACAATGCAAGGATATGGGCCCTCTAAAGGGCCTTCGGCGCTGATTGCCAGCCCCACGCTGAGCGCCTTTTGCCACTCATCGCATGGCTCGCAATGAGCGCTGTCTCCACTCATTGCAAGCCTCTTTCCCCGTGCACTACCTTGGGTTAAGAATTATTGCCTTGGGTTAAGTGTTATTGGCTTGGGTTAAGTGTTATTGGCTTGAGTTAAATGTTACTGCCTTGTATTAAGTGTTACTGTTTTGCGTTAAGTATTAGGGCTTAGGGCTCGTATTTAAGTCCTTGGGTCTCTTTTTACGTCCTTCAGCCTCGTTTTCATGTTCTTTACGTTTTTTCGGTAGCCATTTTGTTTCTTGCGTCAGCGATTCTCGATTGTGACAAAAGGCAAAATATGCCTCAAATTAACTTGCAACCTCACTCACCGGCTGCCTGGCTCTCGCCCTGTGCTGTGTGTGTGTAAGTTTATTTGAAGCATATTTGTGTGTTTTTGCAGTTTTATATAGTTGTATTTTCATTTCGGTGGTTCGGGCGTTAAAGTCTTATTTTTGCGAGCCCCGCAGTCCATCTACGTGCTTCGGGTCCTAACTCATACGGGCCGTAATTTTGCAGCCGTCGCTAAGTCATTGCAGCTAAATCCCACGTGTTTCAACTGTTCGTGCGCAAAATCCTACTAGCCTCGCTATAAGCGTCTTTGGCGCTCATTGCAGCCTAAGTCCCAATTGCACACCTCGCTCACGAGGCTCGCAGTGCAATGAGCGCCCTCGGCGCTCATGGCAGCCTAAGTCCCGCGTGCAGCAGCTGTCAACGGCTCTCCTCGCTTCCCGAGGCTCACAAAGCATGACTAACGGCCCGTATATCCACAACTATTATATGTAATATATATATATATATATATATATATATATATATATATATATATAAAAGTCTGGGGGAATTTGTTCCCTTCCCCCCCACCCAGTTCGTACACACATGTTCACCATTAATTAACATTAAAATACATGTGCAATCAGCAGCAAAGAAAGGCTTTAGTAAGATAAAGTGTTAAAGAAGCATAGCTACAATCCATCGTGGCAGTGGCAGAGCTGGTGATTGGATGGCCCCGGTGCAAAATAATTTGGAGGCCCCCCTTACAACTTCTCTATTCACCCCTTTGGGGCAATAAAAATGGAAAAAGATATATGTAGATGATCAGATCACCTCTATGGCGATAAGGGCCTCTTTCTATAAAGTCATTTCTACCATTCCACATAACAAATTAAGATTCCTAATTTTTTCCTCTTCCTCCTCCTTTCTTCTTCTCTCTACAATATCCTCTTCTACTATCTTCACTTCATTCTCAATGTTGCGCTTTCCCATCTCTCTCTTCCATTTCCACTTCTCTCCTTCTTTTTCTTTCCTCCCTGCTTCACTTCAACTTGATCCTTCCTAACTCTCTCTTTTCCTCATCCTCTTTTACTCACTTCTTTCACTCTTCCTTTTTTTCTTCTCCTCATCCGATTTTCCTTCAAGTCTCCCTCCTTGTGTCTCTTCCCCTTCTATTTCCATTCCTTACCTCTCCCTCTTTCCTTTTCTTCCTTCCTCTTTCCCCTTTATTTTTCTTCCTTCCCCCAATGCCTCTTCCATCAGCTCTAACAAAACATGGCAAGGCTGCTTTGAGACAAAGTATTTTCTCCACAGCTGAAGGAGAGTGATTGGGCTGAGGTTATCTTATGATTGGGCTAAGGTTATCTTATGATTGGGATAAGGTTATCTTATGCAATTCATAAATATAAATACCAACCTGTATTTATAAAATGACACACACAGACCTATATACATCTATATACAGACGTACCCGGGTTAAGGACAAGATACATTCCTGAGAACGTCTTTAAACCAGATTTGTATGTGACTCGGATAAAAAAAAATATTATATATGGCTCATATGTTGTAATAAAACAGTGTAATACTGTAATAATAATAATACCCCTGTACTGTATTACGTTACATAAATTATTCTGCTCTTTCTTTTTATTCAAACAGAACATAAAAACACACTCGTATAAAAAAGCCTTAAGAGCCCAGTCTTGGGTATGGATTGTCTCTATGCTGTAACCTGGGACCATCTGTATACATTACATAGAGAGAGAAATAGAATATTTGTTTGTACATTTGCATGCCTAAAAATTAAATCTTGAGAAGGATAACACTGAAAATGTTTAAACAGAGTCCTGAAAGAAAAATAACTTCAAGAGCTACATTATCAAGCAAAGAACAAGATATACATAGTCGCACATACACATTTTGTTTTGCTGCAATCGGCTGCTGTTTATACAGTATCTAGTTTTGATGAGGATGTAAGCGAGAAGGGGAGAGAAAAGGGGTTGGGATAGATGGGACAGAATAAACACAAGTTCCACCATTGACTATAAATTATTTCTGGATAGTTACAAATTCAACTACCATTTAGATATCCAATCAAGAAAAGTATGTATATCACATATATAGTTGTTAGCAATACGGGTTGTTGCAATCGCGAAGAGAGGAGCGCAGTTCCTGGCAAGGAATGCCAAAGGCCAAAGGTGCTCATTGCGAGCCAAGCGAAGAGCGCCAAAGGCGCTTAGAGCCAGCCTCGCAATGAGCGCACAAGGATCTCAGACCACCAAAACACTTACTCTCTGTGTCAAACAGAATTACCTGCCTTATAATTTTATTGCCGTCATTTTTTGAAGGGCAAGTCGCTGGTATAATATATATATATATATATATATATATATATATATATATATATATATATATATATAAAATGTTATATAGATATTTCTTGCTTAGATAGATTGATAGATAGATAGATAGATAGATAGATAGATAGATAGATAGATAGATATTGACAAAACAAGTTTCTAAAATGTGTTGAGTGTAAGTTCAAAGAGGTAATAGCTAATTCAGCATAACAAATTGTTTTTATCATGTTCTCTTAAGGTACAAAGGCTTATGATTAAGAAAGACTGGGGGCTGGACACAGTGCCACAGAGTTAACAGGATTACAATATCTAATTTACTTAGCACATCTGCATGCAATTTCATTTGTTTTCATAGCTGGAGTCTAACAAGTCAGAGCTTACTTGTAATTTAAGGCAATTCTGATTAGATTAAAACACATGACCAAAAAATGTTCATAACAAAATATTTGAGAAAGAGAACATGTGATGCTCGGGCCATTTAGAATTTCATCTTTATATTAAAAGGGACACTTAGACACTGTAGTGCTGTATAAGTATAAGTAGCATCTTAAATAATGAAATCCCTATTAGCCCAATTATATACAGTTATGAATTATTATCTTTTTTAATGTCCCCTCTGCTTATATCTGGGGCTTGCTGCTTCTCCTGTTCAGGGTAGAATTGCCTGGTATTTTGGGGCTGGATCTCTCTAGTGAGTGGACCAGACTGATATACTACATGATATTTCTCCCTGTGAAGGGCACAAGTGGCTAAAAGAGACTGCTCTCAGAGTGGGTTATTATGGCTATAGAACTAACCTATTAAGATTAGTTTATTCTCTGATTGAGCACCTCCTCCTATATCTAGGATGCTGCCATGTTGGCCTCTCTATATCCCATCTCTCACAACAAGTCAAAGTGTGAGGTGGGAAGGAAGCAAGCTAGGAGCCTCATTTCTCCATATTGCCTGGTAGAGCTAGCAGCTTCTTATTGTTTCACAAAGTCATATGGTGCCAGCTCTAGCACTAGAGGCTATTTCCATGCCATGTTTACAGTAAATGATAAAACATGTAGAATAACACCGCTCTGCTCACCTACATTATACAATGACACACTCTTTGGGTTATTCAATAAGCAGTCTCAGGTCCAAAAGAGAATATTTGTGGGGGGGGGGGGGGGTTTGCACTTCCTCAACATTATTAAATGCTCTATATATCCCTTGCAAAGCTTTTCTATCCTTACAAAGGATTTTAGAGGTAAACTTTTTCTAGTATATAACTGAACTGTATAATCTTCCTTCCCTGCCCTTTTCAGTAACATTATATGAATGAAGGGCCTGGAGGCCACCCCAGCCTGCTGGGATTGGAAGGAGGGCCCCTTGACATGGCAGGACCGGGTATGGAAGGAAGTGGCTAGCTGGGGAAGGTGGAGCCCTTTATAGGCTGGTTTGGCGCCAATTTCCACCAATAGTCTCCTCAGCTGGCCATGAGGGAAGATACCCACCCACTCATTCCTAAAGTATTTTTTTTTTAAAGTTTGATATGTTTAATTAAAAAAAAAGAAAAAAAAAAGAAAAGGAAAAAGAAAGTGTAAGAATAAATGAATAAAACTAATGATGTATATTGGCAAGTTGAAGCATTATCTTGTTTTGGTAAAGCACTTGTGGTTGTTATATTGTTTAAGTGTATATTATATATTAACAAATTATGTTTAAGTTGTGGTCACAGTGGTGGGTGGTGGTGGGAGTCGCTGGGACAGTGGAAAAATGGGTAAGATCCTACCCTACGGTGGTACGGATGTTACAACACGGTAGGCCCTGGAAGAGGCTTCAGGGCGTAGGGCCTACTGTCTCTGGCCAGGCTCCTCCCCTCACGTGGTTATGTTTATTTATTAATGGTTATGGTTATTATGTCTACTTGTGTTTACCAATAAATGCTGTGGCCAGTTTTTCTCCCGAGAAGTAGCCTGTGTCTAATCATTATATTTTTGCCCAAGAAGTTGTCTGCGGCTAATCATTATTAAAAAAATATATATTTTCTCTTCCGTCATAATGTTTATATGCTACTTTATATGTGTAAAGCAGCAAAAACTATTTTGCCTAGTTTGAGCTAATAATTGTAATAATGAAATAGGCAGCTTTGCTTTGCTGCACTACAGTGAATATGGACTACATTTCACACACTGAAATGTTAGTTTTCTATTTATGAAAAAATACCAGGCTAAAAGCTATGAGTTTAACATCAAAACACTTCAGACGTAATGGGAGGACATTTCCAGGCGATTTGCCAGAATCTTAATAAACTGAATCAAAATCTCCCGGTTTAGCTGCAGTAGTGGATAGATATGTAATCAAAATGTGAAATGGTAACTATTCCCTTGAGTTAAATTGTATGTGATTTCAGGGTGGAGGTTCTTAAAAACATTTTTTTTTAATGCAGTCCACTACTTAATTACAATACATGCGTATACAGGTAGTCCCTGGGTTACAAACAACCCATCTAACCGATGAACCATACTTAAGAATGGATTTTTTGTATGAGGTTTGCTTTTATGTTCTGTTTGAATAAAAAGAAAGAGCAGAATAATTACTATAATGTATTATTACAATACAGGAGTATTATTATTATTACTATTGTATTACACTGTATTATTATTACTAGTGACTTGCCCGTCAAAAATGACGGCATGATATATTTTTATAAATTGTGTCTCTCTCCCCCCTTCTCCGTCCCCTGTGTCTCTCTCCTCCCCCTATCACTCCCGCGTGTTTCTTCCCCCTCTCCTCTACTGTGTCTTTCACCCCCTCTCCCACCCCTGTGTCTCTTCCCCCTTCTCCCCTCCTGTGCTTCTTCCCCCTCCCTCCCCCGCATCTATTCTCCCCATCCCCCTGTGTCTTTTCTCCCCCTCTTCCTCCCCTGTGTCTTTTTCCGCCCTCTCCCTCCCCTGTGTCTCGCTCCCCCCCTCCGCTGTCTCCTTCCCCCCTCTCCCTCCCCTGTGTCTCGTTTCCCCTCTCCCTCCCCCTGTCTCCCTCTCCTGTGCCTCCCTTGTATCTCCCCCTCTCCCTTCCCTGTATCTCCTTCCCCCTCCTGTGTCTCCGTTCCCCTCTTTTGTGCCTCCTTGCCCCCTCTCCCTCTCCTTTTCTTCCCTCTGTGTCTCTTTCCCCCTCTCCCACACCTGTATCTTTTCCCCCTCTCCCTCCCATGTATTTCTCCCCCTTCTCCAGGGCCAGGCTCCATCTGGGTCTTCATGTCCTGGCTGTCCCGGCTGTTGTCCTGGCCTCCTCCGCCTTCTCCAGGACCCAGCTCCATGCCGCCCGCTCCAGTGCCCAGCTCCATCCCATCTGCCTTCTCCAGGGCCCGGCTCCATCTGGGTCTTTATGTCCCGGCTGCTGTCCTGGTCCCCTCTACCTTATGCAGCCGGGGGTACTAACTTCACACAGGAAGGAGATCACAATGAGAGCACGGCTCCAGGAGACACACAGCAGGACCGGGATAGAAGAGGTGCCATCCCCACCACATTGCACGGGAGTCTGGGAACCAGTCCAGCCCGAGAGCCTGCAGCGAGCTGTGCCTGTGCTTTCCTCTGAGGACCTATGGGCTGAGTGATGGACAGGAAGGCCAGATCGGGCTGGGGGCTCCAGTCTGGCTGTCAGGGGTTGTCCTGTTGCTGCTGCTCCTGTGTATGGGGCCCTCAGGCAGAAAACTTGAGTGTCTGTGCTGGGTAATGCCCCACTGTGGGAGGCTGTTTGATCAGAGAAGGTGTTCTGATACACGTGAAGACTGCGGGCACCACCTCCACCACGGCTGGCTACATCGTACTTGTGCAGCAGCTGTTGAAACACTCCGATGTACTCCACGGCTGAGTGCAGGGTCTCCACCTTACTCATCTTCTTGTTGGCGGCCCCATTGGGGACGTGCTTCCGGAGGGTGGCAAAGCCCAGGTTGACCAGCTTGACCCGGTACCACTCCCGCTCGTTCCTCTGGGCCACAACCGCCGGCTACTGCGGCGCTCATCGCGAGCCCTGCAATGAGAGCCTAACTTCTCATTGCAGTCTGTCCATTGCAGCCTTTCGTGTATGCCTCGCGATGAGCGCCGAGGCCTGCAATGAGGCCCACAAAGCGTGATGACAACTCACAGTACGACAACTATATATATATGATTCTTCATCAAGGCATCCAAGTTACATACAAATCCTTTTTAAAGACGTTCTCAGGACTGTATCTCATCCTTAACACAGGGACCTCCTGTAAATCTGTAACAATCCTAGGACCGACTTCTGAGAGCCACTGTCCTAGACATTTTGGACTTCAGTTATCCTTTAACTCAATTAAATCCTGCTGATTATTTTTCTATATTGCCAAACACTTTTGGCAGGTAGCAAATCCTTGATATAAAAATCACTAAAGACAATTTAATCCTATAGTATAAATACAAAGAATGACCTTTCTTCCCATTTAAATCAAGGATGTCTAGGAAACAATATACTATATTTAAAACACGTATCCCAGCATGTTCATAAACGCTGCATAAAAGGTTATGTATGGGAAGATACAAGTACATAAATATATATATTCAATACAGTATATAAATAAATATTAACCACTTCCAGCAATCTTAATGTGACAGCATTTAAGTCTGGACATGTTGAAAATGCTGGTTTTAATCATGTCTGGACTTGCCTTAGGAAAGTTATTACATGTATTTGGATCACAATCAATATTTTATGAACTGAAGAATTTTACTGTGTCCAGTTTAAAGGACCAATTTTACAATATACTCCTTTGAATGACTTATTTCGATAATAAATAATTTTAGGGAACGAAAAAATATATATACAGACTTAAAATATTTAACTTTTAGTCTGTAAACTTGAGAGCTCTCAATCAGTCAAAGTGCTCTGTAGAAAAGTGGTATACGCGCTTCTACACCTTTTGTATCAGTCTTTTAGAATATGTATTGTCATTCCCCTTTCTTTATAGTATCACAGCGTTACAGAATATGTTGCTTTTATATAAATAACAGAGATAGTAACAATAGAGATAATAACAACTTTTAGATACATTTAATCTTTACTGTAGAATATTCTTTTCTTCCTGAGCTGCTTCTTTCGGTTGCTTTTTCCAATGAGTCCTAATGAGATTTTCTTTAGTCCTATTGAAAGCTCTGGTATGTATTCCCATCTATAGAAACGAAAATAATAGCTTCCCCTGCACTTAATTTCTTATAACAATTTATAACTTCAAATCTGTTTGTTTTTTACTTACTAAAAAGATTATGCCCAATATCAAGTCAAGGTCTCCAATTTTTTAAATGGTTCTTTTAATAAATTAAAAAACTCATTTTATTATGACAGTCCTCTTGCAATTATGTGTTTAAGTTATTGTCCTACCATGGAGGCCATTTAACAAACAAAGAAACAACTCATCAGCTCCAACCAAGGGCATATGAATCAAAAACAAATCTGGGGGGATAAGGATATATATATATATTTTTTATTTTTTATTTAAATATATATATATATATATATATACATACATATGTTTTTTTATTTAAATATAATTATATATATATATCTATAGATATAGATAGAGAGATACAGTGACTTGAAAAAGTATTCACCCCCCTTGGCATTTTTCATGTTTTGTTGCCTCACAACCTGGAATTAACATGGATTGTTTGAGGATTTGCATAATTTTTTCAAACAAACAAACAACAAATAGGACAAAATAACAGAAAAAGTCAATGTGCATAACTATTCACCCCCCTAAAGTCAATTCTTTGTAGAGCCATCTTTTGCGGCAATCACAGCTGCATGTCTCTTTGGAAAGGTCTCTATGAGCTTGCCACATCTTACCACTGGGATTTTTGCCCATTCCTCCTTGCAAAACTGCTCCAGGTCCTTCAAGTTGGATGGTTTGCACTTGTGAACAGCAATCTTTAAGTTTGACCACAGATTTTCTATTGGATTGAGGTCTGGGCTTTGACACATTTACATGTTTCCCCTTAAACCACTCAAGTGTTGCTTTAGCAGTGTGTTTGAGGCCATTTTCCTACTGGAAGGTGAACCTCCGTCCTTGCCTCAAATCACACACAGAGTGGTACAGGTTTTGCTCAAGAATATCCCTGTATTTAGCACCATCCATCTTTCCCTCAACTCTGACCAGTTTCCCAGTCCCAGCTGCTGAAAAACATCGCCACAGCATGATGCTGTCATGTTGGATGGTGTTCTTTTTGGTGATGGGTTGGGTTTGCGCCAGACATAGCATTTTCTTTGATGGCACTCATTGCGCAAGTCATGAGACAACTCGTATTACGACAACTATTTTATGTGACTAGCGACTTGCCCATCAAAAAATTACGGCAATAAGATTGTAAGGCAGGTAATGGTGTTTGGTTGAGACATTAATTTTGTTGGTGTTCCGAGATCCTTCTGCGCTCATTGCGAGCCTCACGCTGAGCGCCTTCAGCGCTCATTGCGAGTCTGTTGGTTGTTTGTGTGCTATGAGCAGCATTGGTGGTCATTTTTTGTATGCTAATGAAATAATTAATAAATGAATAAATGAGTATACTTTACCTATTTTGAAGTAATATATGCAGGAAGCATTGTGTTGAAGAGCTGACAATCTGTTTTGATGTTGTTGCAGCATATAATGTGGGTTTTGACTGTTGGGGAGCTGCTGTGTAAGTGTCAGCAATGTGTGCAGTGTGTAGTGTAAATAGGTTGCGTGCGTTAAATAGGCTGCATTGTGGAATTACCTAAACAGGGCAGTTATGGGTTAACTGTTCAGTGTAGTCATAAGTCCAGGGAAAATTGATATCAATCACTGTCTTCCCCACAGCACAAATGGGACTCAGCTATCTGATATTATTTAACAACAAAGAAAGAAGATATGGGAAAACAAGGTAACCCAGAACTCCCAAGCACTAAAAAGTGAACAAGACTACAATAGTAATAAAATTACCAGGATATACTGTACTGATAGTAGAATATATATTAATATATGATGGCAAAACAAAATGAACAATATTACCAAACATAAAAAAATACCCTCTAATAGAGCAATAACAATACAAAAATACACAGTAATAGCACCATAGATGGAGTATGCAAAAATACTAAAGTACTCAGCTCTAAATAATGGGGCCAGACTAGATAACAGTTTAATATCCTTCGGGGGGAAAACAGTATAAGGAGATCCCACACACTTGGACCTCTCTATCTATCTTCCTATACTGGCTTGCCTACCAATCAAATTAGGGATGTTAACTAATGCCCTATTAAAGAAACAGAAGTTACAATAGCTGGATACACTAAACAGTTAAAAACCTTGGGCCTCTCTGTCACGATCTGCTTCTTCAAGGGGGCTTGATATGAACCTAGTTCAAACCTACCCCAGCAGAATTGTGTAGTTCTTGTTCTCTGTGGCACAAAAGGTTCTGAAGAGGGCAAAGCCCAAAGGTACAGGCAGAGAATAATGGATAAAGGTTACCAGTGGCCTGTGGCAAGACCAAACCCCAAGTCAGGATACCAAACACATAAATAGTCTAAAACTATAACTGAACCTTTATTGAATTATGGAATTAACATATTTATACTCTCCAATACCACACCCTTGTGTACATTTGTGTATGTGTGATGTTAGCACTAAGTCCCATCTGACTTGCAACATTGGGGCTATCAAAGCTCTTGAGATCAAATTCACCAGATATCTATCTATAGCTGGCTAGTGAAAAAAACTTGCTGTTAATTTCAAGTGTTTGCTTAGGACTACTTGAAGTACATACATCTTTCTTGACTGCTGTTTATCAAGGTCTATATGTCTGAGGACGCAATGATCTGCAGCGCAGCCTATGTGCAGAACATTTTTACCTTATCCTCATGTATTCACCTGTTCTATATACATTTTCCCTATATAACATATAATAACTAGTATACATAATAACCATGTACAGGCAACATATAACCACACACAATAATACATAATCCCAATGCAACAATGTCATGCGCCCTTGGCCATATCCATAATTACTGGCAATATCAGTCCTTAAACAATGTAGTCATGACACTCTCTATCTATCTACCTATACTGGCCTGCCTACCAATCAAATTAGGGGTGTTAACTAACGTCCTATTAAAGGAACAGAAGTTACAATAGCTGGGTACACTAAACAGTTAAAAACCTGTAATAAGGTGTGCTCTCCTCTGTGGTGAGAATTGTCCTGGTGAAAGTTGCCCAACGATCATTTCACCGCAGGTGAATGAGAGCAAACTGTGGAGGTTGCATGGTTTTTATCTGCTGGGCATCACCATATTGGAATGTGACGCCTGTTATTTGATTAATAAAGTTGGGCTTCAATTGAATAAATCTTTATTGAAAAGTGGAAATTTGGCTAAAATGATAAAATCAGGAAATACACTAAATTGGAGCTAAATTACAAAGATCTCAATTACCATTTGATCATAGAGTTTTTCACTAAAGTTTTTCACTAAAAACTACAGCGTCTTCCCACCACCCGAAAAAAAAGGTTAACATATGTGGGGGCACATGGAGTCCCCATGGCCGTACCACGCATTTGATAGAAAAACTTACCATTGTTCAAAAAAAAATATGGGTAAGACAAAATTCAATAATGCCAAAATGAATCTATTGTGCTTTAGATGCTGAGAACCTCTAGGGTTTAGATAGAATTGATATGCTGCTATTCCTGCATCATGCGGATAGACTTGTAGAGGGACTCAACATTCAATCCTACAAGAACTGAGTTTCTACCAAATGTATGGATTCTTGTCGTTGTAATACGTCTTTTGTATCCTGTACATAGGGCCTAAGAGACATCACAAATGGTCTCAGAACTTCATCAATGTAAACACTGGCGTTTTGGGTTAAGTTATTATTGTCTGAGACAATTGGTCTCCCAGGTGGTGAAGTGATGTTTTTATGTACTTTTGGAATGGAAGAAAAAGTATCAATAGCCGGATGTCTAGCTTTCATGAAATTGCATTCATTCCTTGAGATGACAGCATAAGCTATGCCAGAATCAAGAATAGAGAACAATTCACTCTTAAACTTTGTAGTGGGATCAAAAATTAAACACTTATAGCATTTAGTATAATAATCTAAGGTTTTCAGCATGATACTGTGCACGCGATAACAGTACAGTCTTACCGCCCTTATCTGACGGTTTTATTATCCAACATTTTAATCTTTTTGAAAATCAATCAATGCTGCCCTTTCGCCTTTAGTAAGATTGAGAAGGTACTTTGTTAACTGCCAATGCTTCCAAGTCATTGCATAACAAATTTACAAATACTTCAACTTGTGGTGATTAATTAACACTGGGACTAAATGTACTTTTTGGTCGTAATAACCCAGTAGATAAAAACCGGGCAACCTCCATACTTTGCTTTCATTCCCCTGAAGATTCCGCTTTGTAGTGCGGTGAAACGATCGTTGAGGCAACTTTCACCATGACAATACTCAACACAGAGAAGAGCATACCTTATTACAAGTTTTTAACTGTTTAGTGTATCCAGCTATTGTAACTTCTGTTTCTTTAATATGGCGTTAGTTAACATCCCTAATTTGATTGGTAGGCAAGCCAGTATAGGAAGATAGATAGAGAGGTCCAAGTGTGTGGGATCTCATTATACTGTTTATTCCTGAAGGATATTAAACTGTTATCTAGTCTGGCCCCATTATTTAGAGCTGGGTACTTCAGTATTTTTGCATACTCCATCTATGGTGCTATTACTGTGTATTATTTGTATTGTTATTACTCTATTAGAGGGTATTTTATTATGTTTGGTAATATTGTTCATTTTGTTTTGCCATCATATATTGCTATACCTTCTACTTTCAATATAGTAGATCCTGGTAATTTTATTACTATTGTAGCCTTGTTCACTTTTTATTGGCATTATTAAACGTTATATTTTAGGGCTCACTATTCTTTATTCAAACAAATAGAGTACTTGGGAGTTCTGGGTTACCTTGTTTTCCCAGATCTTCTTTCTTTATTTTTAGCTATCATAATACTCTATATTTACTGCGGCCACCCCTGCGGCAGCGTACTACAGGGAAAGCCTTTGATCCCATGCGCCCGCAAGAGATTCGGCCGTATGAAACCCCACGACCCTATTCAAATTCTCTGATAACCCTTCCTCGCAAAACAATAGAAAACAGCCGCAGCTTACTTCCACCCTGGAGCTGTTGCAAGGGCTGTGAAGCCCTTGCGACTGCTGCAATTAAGCCCCCCGCTGGCTGCAAGCCACCAAATGGGACCCCTGCAGTGTCCCTACAGTGTCCCTACATCACCCCTATAATGCAGGGGTCCGATCGAGACCCCTGAAGGGTGCACACATTAACACTCTAATGCAGGGGTCTGAACAGGACCCCTGCAGGGTGCACACATTAACCCTATAATGCAGGAGTCCCCATCGTGACCCCTACATTGTGCACACAATAACCCTTGCTGCAGGGGTCCGATTTGATCCCCTGCAGGCTCCCCACATTAAACCCTTGCGGCAGGGGTCCCACTTCCGCAGCATCTACAGGATTTAAATTACTGGACGCTGGTTCTTAAAGGGCCCGTAGCAAACTAGTGGTTACCCCAAGCCACGGAGGGAGAATAGTGTAGTGTTTGTACTTAGTGTCATGAGGGTCCTGGAAGACCCTCATGACACTTATGGGGTTAATAATAGGGTTCTCATTGTCCTATGAGGGTCTTCATAGACCTTTATTGGACTGATTGGGTTAACAAGAGGCTTATGGGGGTCTGCATGGACCCCCATAAGTGATGGGGTTAGATGGAGGCTTATGGGGGGGGTGTATAGACCCCCCATAAGTGATGGGGTTAAATTGGCTTGGATGGGGTTAGATAGGCTAAGATGGGGTTACATAGGCCTATAAAAGGTTAGATAGGCTAGATGTGGTTAAATAGGCCTAGATGGGTTAAATAGGTCTAGAAGGGATTAAATAGGACCAGTTAGGGTTAAATAGGTCACATTAGGGTTATTAGGTCCAGATAGGGTTAAATAGGACCAGTTAGGTTTAGAGAGGTGTTAAAGAGGCCTAGTTAGGGTTAAATTGGCCCAGTTAGGGTTGTTAGGTCCAGATAGACTTAAATAGGCCCAGTTAGGGTTAGATAGGCCCAGTTAGGGTTAAATAGGTCTAGAAGAAGTTAAATATGCCCAGTTAGGGTTAGACAGACCCAGTTAGGGTTAAATAGGTCTAGGAGGGATTAAATAGGCCCAGTTAGGTTTTTTAGGTCCAGATAGGTTTAAATAGGCCCAGCTTGGGTTTGGTAGGCCCAGTTAGGGTTAAATAGGTCTGGAAGGGGTTAAATAGGCCAAGTTACGGTTAAATAGGGCTATTATGGTTAAATAGGCTCAGTTAGGGTTAAATAAGTCTAGAAGCAGTTAAATAGCCCCAGTTAGGGTTAATTAGGGTTTAGTATGTGTTAATGGGGTAAAGTTAGGGTTAAGGGGTTAATGGGATATAGTTAGGGTTAATAGTGTAGTGTAGTGCTTAGACTTTGTTATGAGGGTCCTGGAGATCCCTTGTGGCACTTATAGGGTTAAACTAGCGGTTAATAGTGTCCCACCTAAAATATTTTTTTAGATTACTCTTAGAGAAGATTAACCATCAATGTAAAAATTATGGAACTTGCTTAATGAGTAACTAGGCTGATTAGGTTAAATACGCTCTGGGACCTGCATGCACTTATTCATGTAATGTGCAAAATATTTTCAGAATTTAAAAAATAATAATAAGTAAATAACAAATTTTAAATCATACAGTATGCAAATATGCTTCAATGAGAGCAGAGTTTTTTTTAGTTTTTTTCATCTGGGATGGACTTTATATGCAGATAAGATATCCAATATCATGAAATGGATCTTGCAAGGAATACAAGTTACAATATAACTACCGTATTGGTCCGAATATAAGCCGCACCCGCATATAAGCCGCACCTGTAAAGTTCAAGGGGAAAAAATAGAAAAAGGGTAGTACTCAAATATAAGCCGCACCCATAAAATTGGAGAGAAAAAGACTCTCAAAGTGATCAGTCATTGCAAGAAACAGGCTTTTTTTGAAGGTTACAGGCTTTACAGGATGTTAGAATCACTAAAACCGTAAATCGCTATTCAATACCGCAGTCTAAAGCACCAAAATCGGCACCCTTAACTCGCAATCGCCCAAATCGGCAGTAATTTTGCATTCGTGAATAGAAGTCGCACGCGTTACAAGCAAAGTTGGGTCCCCTCTCCAGGACCCCAGAGCAGTAGTAAGCGTTTGGGGGACAGGGGAAGGGGATATGTCATATATAACTAATTTGATGGTCCCCTAGGGGCAGACTGAATAGTAGAAAACAGTACCCTGTTTAGAGATGGGGATATGTATCCATCCACCCATTATACACTCACAGGTGCTGACCAGCCTTCCAGTTTTGTAGGGAGGACTCATCAGCACATTAATGTAATGCCCTAGGGAGCCTTGCCTAATTTAATTTAATGTGCCTAGCACCGAGAAGCATAAACAGAACAAAGTACCAATACTAAAACTTAGTTTAGTTAATACATAAATAGAACTAACGCATTTAAATAATGGAGACATGAAACAGGCCTGCACTTCATCTGCTGCCTCTCACTACTGCCATCCTGCTTTCACAATTTCAAGTTATCAGATAATTAGTTTATCTCATTAAATATTAACTGCCTACATCTTTCCTCAGCTCAGATTTCCATTGCACTGTTTGGAACAATCTGTCACAAAGTCTGTTAATACAACGTGGTTTTATCTGCATTAGATAAAAAATAGTAGAAACGCCACCAAAGTCTTGGGACCAACCCAACCTCACCCAGTCTGGTTTTGAATTAGGGACATTTTTATTTTTGGTTGTTTCTGCTTAGTTACTTTTCTGAAAATGATTAAAATAATGTTTTGTTTGTAACAGAATTATCTTTATGATCTAAAGGACTTCTGACCTGTCATATAAAAAGAGCCAGATTTGATAATATCCAAAATGCATTTAGAAAGTTTTGATATGATTTTTTTTTACTTCTGCTTTAATGGTAGTTGACATTTTACTTTGGTTCCTAACAGGATAATACACTTGAGAGAAATTGGGGGAACGTTCGATTCAAATGAGATCTCTATTCAGTTCTGTTAAAAGACTGGTACTTTTAATTGCTACGTGACAATAAAATGAGAGCAACTCCTAGATATACAATCTTGCCCTTCAGGCTACAGGGAGACTGGCAGTCCAAGATGGAAGTGCTTATGACACACTCAGAGTCAGAAATTTTCCTTAAAAAATATTTTTTTTTGTAACAGAGAAGAAAGTTATTTAATTTGGCAATTTCTGTATTAAAAAAAGAAATGGATATAAAAAATTATATTTGCATTCAATAGCATGAATGACTAAATAATATAATAAAAAAATTAAAGATTGCTGAGTCATTTGGGTTTGTGAGAAAATAATCTAGGCTGAAAAGAGGCCCACGGAAAGGTTACTAGTAACAGCAACCTATATTTACTGAGCATATCATGTTCCAGCAGTTCATCTGGGGATATGGAAATGAAATGTCCTACACTATCAATTATTCCCATTCATACCATGCCTTATATGTTAACGCAGCAAGACCTTCTGAATGGATGGTATGTTTCCATTTCTATGGCAGCTGATAAGAACTTATATTTCTCACGTTTATAAAGTGACAATAGGGTTGGCCAAATTAAGGCCAGAGGTCACAGTTTAATGTCCCCTGTGCTTGCTATGTGGCCCAGACTGGCCCTATATGAAAAATATGGAAACATTAGTGTATGTGTCTGGCTCAGAGATGATTTTGCAAAGGGAGCATACGCAAGATCCTGGTATAATAGCATGTCCATCATTCTCTTTTAAACTTTGTTTTTATATAAATACATACTTCTGTTTCAGTTAATACTATTTCTGAAACTTGTTCAGCAGCCCTACAAGAGAAAAAGCATTTCCTTTGTGGCCTCTCACGTGAAAAGGTTGGATAGGCTTTTCTAGAATATATTCCCCACCACTAATGCATGCCATAAATATTCTTATAGCCCATACCAGTGGTTTATTGGAAGTGATGTAGGTACGAATAAAACCTAACTAACCAGAAGAGATTGCAATTGTTAGGTAAATATACATATAAATAACCAAATGTACAGTTTACAGGTATCAGTAAAAAATATATTTTTTAGTGTTAATTAGAAAGTTATAAGCAACATATCACCGAATAATTGCATTGTGTAGATTTGCACACATAACTTTTGTTGCTGAATGGCTATGATGTCAATTGCACAGCCAAGCTCATAAGAGAATTAAGGAATGTTTGTTATACCTGGGAGCACCGTATAGATCCTACCAATTGGCACGTGGCTAAGTGGCTAAATGGGGTTACCTGTGAACGAGTGGTTAGGATTCAGTGCTTTCACTGCTGTGACCTTGGTTTGATTCCAGTCAGGGAACCAAGAGGTCACACCACCACCCTGCAGGGTTGGCCCTGTTCAGTACTTGGATGGGAGACCACCTAGGAAAACCTGGAGCTGCATGCTGTGGCCCACTGGAGAAGGAACTGGTAACCCACTCCAGTATCTTTGCCATGAATACAAGTGGATCAGCACAGTGTGTTGTGGTCTGTGAGTTCACGGAGAGTCAGACACAACTGAGAGACGCACACACATTAAAAAAGTGTCCAAATGGCTATAAAAAATCTGTAATGTTGACCGCTCTCTGCATTTCAAATTTTCAAAATAAGATTTCTGGAATTAGATTTATTTATTGTTGAGAAAAATACATTACAAACTTGATTATATAGGTAGTATTCAGTTCTACAAAAACTATAATATTTTCTGTCAGTCTATAAATGTAGTTTCTGATACAAAACATGTGAATTTTTAGAAAAGTGCTGCTTAGATTATATGGAACATACTCAAGATCTGGTGGGCACGCTCATAAAAAAGCTTCTAATACATTTCTAATTCAGAAAACATGTTATTTTTTTTTCCTGTGTCCTAAAAGCATTTCCTCTTAAGTGTTTTATGTCTGAAGTTTGCTTTGATGGTTAGACAGTGAAGGCTGTGTTGCATGGGACTGTGACCACAATATAGTATTTTCAGTATAGCATAATAACCATGGTTGATGTTTTGTGCTATAATTATATAGTCACTGAAATTTACAGGTCGACCGAATTTAGGAATACAAAAAGGCTATATAATTTGGGCCAAGCCAATGTGTTTCCCAGCTCTGTATGAGTTGCATTTTATCACCCTGTCTCTCTATCTACAAAATAAAGAAAGAAGATCTTACTTGTCAGGCTGCAGGTGATTATTAGCTTACAATGCATCGAAAAAACTCTTCACATATTGGCAACTTTTATCGCAAAGAGGATACTGAGAGTGAGATACTTTAATGCAGTTTGCAATGGTAATTTGTTGTGACCTATGAATACCTGAAAGTAATGC
This sequence comes from Discoglossus pictus, assembly GCA_027410445.1. Classification (NCBI taxonomy): domain Eukaryota; kingdom Metazoa; phylum Chordata; class Amphibia; order Anura; family Alytidae; genus Discoglossus; species Discoglossus pictus. The sequence goes on from CM050165.1 coordinate 347,592,801, forward strand.
TTCATTCTGAAAACAGAAAATGCTTACAGCTTATTGATGACAATTTTATGTTATTTTGTATATTCTTTATTCTGCTTAGCTTCATGTTCACTATATTTAATGAAAAGCCCCTTTATTGGTGGACACAAAGCACATATTTATCCAATCATATTAAGTCTCACCATTGTCCATCAGCCCCCCTGACCAGACGGGGAAGTCTGTCAATCAAGTGATGTCTCCTTTCTAACCACCCCCTGTGGTCCTGGAGCCTAACAGGCTGAATAATTGAATTGGGCCATTTAGGGAAAATCACACTTTAGTGTTATGCTAGGTTTTCTCTGTCAAGGGGTGATATTGCACCATGTGTATACAAACTCCTTTCATGGCTGAATATCCGTTATGTCTTGGCATCCGCCAACCCCGTCCTGGGAAGTAATGAACCCCTCTCAACCAGGCAACTTATGTCCTGTACCCCACATCCCCAGGAAAACCTAGTAGCATACTTTATTGAACTCTCTGGGTCACTGGGAAAAATGCAGCATTTAAAGACTAGACATGACAATACAATACAGCACAACAATACAATAATTCCTGCCTGTTAAGGCCACACACATGGTGCCTGGTATAATACACACACACACATACACTGCACTGTGTAAAACACACACACTGCCCTGTGTATAACACATACATATACTGTCTGTACCCCTGTCAACCCCCCCAGATTAAATGAATGAATAGGGGACACACAAAAATAGCAAAATTAAACTGATCATGCATTACAAGATTTGGCCACAAGAGGGTCAGCTAGAGGGCCAGCTATTGACCCAGTGCTATATATATATTAACATCACCATTCTCATGGCTCATCACAAACAGGATGGCTTGCCTGTGCGTTGCGCTGATTATAGCAAGACATCTCACTGGAGGGGTCTATAGAACATAATTAAGCACAGAAAATGTTATTAAGTTGGTTTTGATCAATAATTTTGATAGTATTTTCAGTATAGCATAATAACCATGGTTGATGTTTTGTGCTATAATTATATAGTCAATGAAATTTACAGGTCGACCAAATTTAGGAATACAAAAAGGCTATATAATTTGGGCCAAGCCTATGTGTTTCCCAGCTCTGTATGAGTTGCATTTTAATATCACCATTCTCATGGCTCATCACAAACAGGATGGCTTGCCTGTGTGGTGCGCTGATGATAGCAAGATATCTCACTGAGGGGTCTATAGAACATAATTAAGCACGGAAAATGTTATTAAGTTGGTTTTGATCAATAATTTTGATAGTTGGTAGATGTTGTGTGTGCTGGACACAGGGAAGGGTGCAGTGAATGTCCAGGATGCCTTACATTAATTCTCATGCACTTAGAGTTCCACAATGCTTTCTGTAACCTCCTTCCTTACAGTTAAGCCAGTAAGGTTCCCTCTGTTCAGTGAGCAGGATCCATTTTTTGCATGCATGGATAGACTCACAGAGGGGCTCAGATACGTCAGCTATCCGCACCCAGTTTAGCTTGCCAGGTGTGGCTGATACAGCATGCTAACAGCTGCTTAGAGCCACAGGTAAGAGCTGAATGTTAGGTGAGGTCCAAAATGGGTAAGCTACTCCTAGGAGTATGACTGCTCCCCCATCAGAGGAACTACCCATTCCCAAAAGTAGGAATAAGACAGCCGTATGTACAAAAATTGGGCAAGTAGTGCAACATGCCCATGCCCGTGCCTTCGCGAATGAGGCATGGCCAGTGTCTTTTCTGGTTACAGTAAGTATCACAAGCCAGATGCAAGAGGATCACATTCACCCCAAAACCTTATGCCTTTATGTTACAAGAATGGCCCCTAGGATTGTGAGAGTTTGTTTCTCAGCACCCGGCATGCAAATATAGAATAATAATCAGGAACCCAGGATCACAAGGACAGCGCAATGCCATCTACTCTTCAGTAAGCTTAAAAAGGCAAAAGTGACCAATCATTCCCGTAGAGGCAATCTGGATCTTAGCCCCTTTCTTAAGGACTCAGCAGAGATTCAGGATACAAAATAATAATCTCTAGAATGAAATATACACCTTGGTTATGTGAATTCCAAACAGAGCACACTTTAATGGCAAAAATACAGCATATTTATGCAATACAGTAACCAATCATGTAGAGCTCATTCCTTTGGCGAGGAAAACATTGAGCGCTAACAAGAAGGTTAATAATCTCCATCATGGAATCAAGTTACTGGGATAGGGCTGTGGGCTATTAAGTCAACAGGTGGTTAGAGCCATCTAAGTCCTTGCAAAGACTTTGTGTTAACTGTTTGCTGTCACCACCGAGGGCATAGGGGAAGTGATTACAATGACCAGTTTATTCTGGTTGAGGTTGTTTCTGCCAGATAAAGGGCGTTGGGCTTCACAGTAACATTCTCCCTTGGTTCAACACAACACAGCTACAATCCAACATTTTATTGTTCAGGTAGTATACCTCCTTTTGGCACACATATGACAGCCATAGTAACACAGTAATTCAACATTTTGATTTTCAAGTGTATGGACTGTTAGTGACATGATTGGCTGTGATATCAGTGATTCTATTGTGAGGGTACAGGATGATTCCAGTGTAATCATGGAGGGTCACATACAAAGCAGGATATTAACAGTCAGTATTCTAAGAGGATCATACAGATACATACACAACACATTATAGCCATATACATATCCAAAACAGTATAGCTCTTTTCAGCAACTTCAATATATTGGTATCCTAGTGCATAGTCTTTTAGGACCATGGTTAGGCTGTGGTAACAGCCCTTGAAGGGGAAAGCAGACCCCATTGGTCCAGAGCTCACATCAGTCCAAAGTGGGTCCATAATTATATTTTCTGTACAAATATTAAATAGAGGTTTTGACTACTGACCTCCTCTGGCAAGACCTCAGGAGGTCAATTAGCAAGCTATTGTTCTGCTTCACAGTAGGGGTAATAAGATAGGGTTAAACAATAGCTACTGCAGACATGATGCCCTCCATTCGGTATGTGGCCATGACAAATGGAGCCACTCGAACAACATGGGGCCTGATTCAATTGCAAGCCCGCAACTCGATCGCAGTAGGCTGTATGTCTTAGGGCTCCCGTTCGTCTCCAATTACGATGCTATTCAATTGCTCAGGGCCGCAAGTTACTGTCCCAAAGCGGAAACCATAAATCATGCACTGGTTCGTAGCAGTTCAGGGTGGGAACATGATCAATTAAGCAAGTCTGTAACCTCCCATTTTGAATCAGCCAATAGAAAATGAGACTGTCATTATTACGGCAGTAAAACATGGAGGTTACATGTCAATCAATTAGGTTTGGGGTCCAATATGCGATCAGACTCGCAAATCCGCAAAATAAAGGATTATGAAAATGAATGCCAATACTGTTCTAGAAAGGGTGGTCTGATATGTATTAACTCATTGATACCCAAGATCAATTTACCCCCAAAATGAATCATAAAAATAGATTACATTTCCTGCCGATTTGCGGGCTTGAGACTGTTGTGCAATTAATTATTATGTCTTTCCTTGCTTTCCCCATTATTTACAGTGCAGTATTGATTTTTTTATTTGCATTTACAGTGCTACGAATTGGTGTTTAATGCCCTGGCGAGTCCTCTCTAGATTTTCTCCTTCTTTTGTCATTTACGGGTGTGAAAACATTTGCGGGCTTGGGGAAATTGAGCAATTGAATAGCAATTTGTGATTTTAGCCATCGTAACTTTTGCGAAAGTGAAAAATCAAAGGCTTCAGGAGGCTGTAAGTTACGGGTTTAACCATCGCAATTTTTTCAAGGCCGTAACTCGTAACCCGTTCGGAGCTTGCAAAAAGACACCAATTGCATAGCAAATGAACTTGTGACCTCACATACGGGCTACCGGATCAAGCGAAAGCTCAATTGAATCGGGCTCATGGTATGCAGAAACAATGTATCTGTTTTCCTCCACAGGTTCTTGTATTCAATTAGTAACAGTGTATTCCTGTTAGTTACCTGTAAAATAACATTGTGACATTACAGCGCAGTAATCGCTGATGCTACTAGCTTGCTACTGAATAAAACCCTTCAGCCAGTGATATTAACTAAATCTTGTATAATCTCTTGTATCATAGAGCATATTTCTGACCCCACATCAATGCTTTAAACATTATAAAAACCCTAAACCTGTTAAGCCCAGATTTTTCCATAAATGTCTTCTGTGAGGTCCAGGGTTCATGATCAGGGCCTGATGCCCAACACTACATTACACACAAGTGGACAAAATGACATTGTCCTTGTAGGCAAGTCCTTGTAAAGCCCCTTGAGGTTAGTGGCCCCATGTGCTAGTGGCCACAATAATCAAGTGGTAACCCAAAAAGAGCCCATGATGGGTTTATGCCCTGAAAGGCCATTCTTGGTAGAGATTAGAGGGGTTCCACCCTGGCCCCAAAAATGGGTCATGATTTTAAGGTCTAAAGATAGGAGGGTTGCCTACTCAGAAAGTGTCCATTCAGGATTGCCAATAGAGCCTTCTCTTTGTAAAGTATTTCCATATCAGAGTTGAATACAAAGTGAGACATGGCAAGTGTTGGTAGTTTTTCAATGTTGGGTCATTGCAAGTCCTGTGATGAGTAAGAACTTATTATGGTTAAAGGCATATTTAAGTTTCATGGATTGTGAATGCATCTGATAAAGGGAATCGGTAGTGTATGAAAACATTTTGTGCATGAAAAATACCAAAATAAACTTTATTAAACTTGTCTGAAAGTTTGCTAATGCTCTTGAGTTTGCTAGCAGTTGATTTTGAGAGTTAACACCCCTGAAATACCAGGCTAAAATTAGCATACAGTTCATAATTAATTTTGGCCAATCACAGGCAGCTTCAATAAGCGTGAAAACATTGCTTCAATCTGTGATGGCAGTTTGGCAGCAAAGCATCATGGAATGTGTAGTCTTGTTTTAACCCTGCACAAGGAAGCAAGCAGCAGCTTAGACATTGTTCTGTGGATTTCTGCATTATGCTGCTGTTTGCTTACAGGTTAGTATATGGTTAAAAAAACATACCCAAATGCGGCGTTTCTATTGGTAGGTACACTGTGTCTATGTAAACAGATCGGAGGGTGTGGAAATACATTTTATGTTTAAATAAAATAAATCAGTATGTGGATATAATGTCTCAATGTAATGTGTTTCTGATGTGTTTCATTTTGAAGCTGTCTTGCTTAAAAAAAAAAAAACTGCATAAATAAATTGTATTTGCATCTCTCAAGATCTTTTATCTAACGTTTAATACCAGGTCACAACTCACTCCACTCTCAACTCACTTTGTGTTTGGCTTGGCTTTGTTCTGCTTCTTGTCAAGTATACTAAACTTTCATGAGGATTGATACCATTGGTTATTCCTGAAGTTTACAATTATACTTTTTTCTGTTTTTTATTATGTCAATATTTAAAAACAAAATAAATTTGTGATTTCCACTGAAAATCCTTATAATAGGATTAAGAAGAAATATGCATTTGTGGTTATTAAAATGCTTGTGTAAACAGGTGTCTTGTTATGATTTACTTATAAATAGCTAACAGCAGCACTTGGCAAGTAGTGGAAATGATTATGATCAGAAAAAGACATACAGATAATGAAGATTGACACAATCTGCTATGGCAGGTGCAGAGAAAAGAATAATTTCTTACAGTTTCTTTTAAGGAACACTTTTAAAGGGCAACTGTAGTCCTATATTTTATATACACTCTTTTGAAGTACAGTGGTCTTTTGGTACTCAACATTAATCTGTTCCAGACGGCAGGGTGAGTACCAAAAATGATGAGTACCAAAAAAGCTTTTTCCATAAGGATCAATGTAAATTGAAATAATCCATTCTGAACCCTCAAAATGTCACATTTTATTTTGAATTGATGGTGTTGTTTTTTTAAACAAAACCTTAAAACTAAACAGGCATAAATAAAAAAACAAGGATTAGATAATCAAATAGAATTTTACTTAACTTTAACTGTATTAAGAGGACTTGAGTGCCCAATGGGATGGTGGCAATGTAGAGGAGGAGAGAGGTTATTGTTTGGAAGGGGAGTCCTCTTCCATTAAAACATCAGACACTTGCACAGGGGATCTTTTTCTTTTCTGTCTCTTAACACCACTGAACCCTGCTGGATACTCTGATGTAGGGAGTTTCACTAGAAACCGATCAAGAGAAACTTGCTTCTGCCTTTGTTTCAATGCTTGATCACTAACAAGTCCACCTTTCAGCTTGCTTGAGTTTTGTCAGGGTGATATTTTTCAACAGAGTTTTGTAATTCAGCCCATTTAGCACACATTTCTTTGATCAGTGCAGTAGGTGCTTCCTCCCTTCCCTCCTCAGCCACTATTTGTTGCTGGTCCCTCTGAAGTTCCTGCAGCTCCTCAGTACTGAACTCTTGCCTGTGCTCCTCCACTAACTCTTCAATGTCTCCATTACTCATCTCCAGGCCCATGGACTTGCCCAGAGACACAATGTCCTCCACAAATGGGCTAGGTTCAACCTCTTGCCACAATTTGCTCCAGTTCATGGTCTTGCACGCCAGGCCTTATCAATCAGTTAGACAGTAGAAGATATTTAATCAGACAAACTATAAGCCCTGTTTGAGTGTGTATATGAGTATTACTCATGTTGTCCATATAATAATTATGATATATTTCAACATGTGTGAATCTGACAAACTATGAGGCATGTTTAATTTATCACAATATAATTAAGTGTTTAATAACTTCATAGGAGTACTCTGTAATAATTTTTGTGTACATTGGCACATTTGATCTCCTGAAGTACACTATTTATGCTTGTATATAAAACTTTGCTTTCTATTTGTGGTACGCAGTATGTTAAGTGGCATTACCGTTTCCACATTGTTTTTTTTTTGCATCATAGTCATAGTTAATCACGATTTTATACATTTAAATAAATGGATATTATTTTAACAATATATTTGGTGCTTGTAGGCATAGGTTGCACTTGGGCTCTTGTAGGCACAGACTGCTCTTGGGCTTTTGTTAGCACAAACTACGCTAAGCCACAGTTCAGTACTTTATTTAATTTCCTGGAGAGACAGGATGTGTGGTGGTGAAAGTGTGACGGGTACCGAGCAAACGTTAAGTTCCGAAGCATTTTTTTCTCATACAGACACATCAAGTACCAAAAAATATGAGTTCTGAGGTAGTCGAGTACCAAGGGTCCTCTATACTAAGATTAAAAATAGGTTAATAGTTTTTAGAATACGGAAATATAGTAAAGCTTCTATTTTTACATTTTATGTGCAATTATCTCCCATTTTCTTATGAAAGGTTCCTACCATCTCAGGAAAGCAGAGGAAGATTCTATCAACACAAGAGGAATGTGGAATCTTAAATTGTATGTGCTTTCAGCAAGGGTAATGGAAAGTTCATAAAAAAAATTAATCCACAGTATAAAATAATTGGAAAAGTTGTGCTTATTTGTTTTTTGCTTTCTAAAATAATCATGTATTGCTTTGTTGTAAAGAAACACCATATAGAAAAAAATTGTCCACAGTGAAGACTTAACTCTCAGTGTGTATATTTATTTGTGTTTATGATGAAACAAATATATTTTGACTCTAAAATCTTAATGTGAGATAATATAAAAAAATACAAAAACAAACATATAATACGAAAATACATTATTTTAGAACTTATTTTACAAAATAATAAACGTAATGCTATAATTTTGTATATGAAGGAGCAGTAATCACAAATTGATGGTACCATTATGGATAATCTTCTGAGTCTTCTTTATTAAAATGTATATTCATATTCTTTGATTAAAAAGAAACAGTACATATTAGAGCATATAAGTGTATACTTTTTTATATAAAAAGTAGATTCCTTGTTTACTTGTTTACTGAAACAAAAGGAACTCTTGCAATCAGACACACTCTCAGGTGCAGTGGAGTACTTGTAGTGTACTGGTTAAACACCCCCACAAGGAGTCATTTGGAAAATAATTTTGATTAAATTTGATTAATAAATGGAGCCTCTCTTAATCATCAAAATAATTCCATATCTCCAGGACTTCCATGGAACTTCACACCCATCCAGGGCTGTGGAATTGCTTGCACAGCTATTCTTGTTCTGCTCTGTACAGACCCAAGAACGTGTTACACATTGCTTATAAAATGCCGTAGGTGTAAATATTACAGTACAGTGCTCAGTGTTTTTTTAGCATGGTTAATGTGATGTAGTCCCATGTTGGGTATAGTAAAATCTGGGAATAAGTGTTGTATGTGTAAAACTTGTTAATTCAAGATTTGCTAAGTAGCAGCTAATATCACAGGGTAGCTTTCTATGCTAATGGGCTGGGGGGCTGTGCAGGTACCTGTAGTGAGTACACAACCAGGCAGGACTGGGGACCCTGCATGTCCAGCGGTAGCACGACTTTTGCTGTGGTTCTCTCCTGTGATCCAGGCCCATGTTTTGGCTCTGGTGTTGCACGCAGAAGTCGTGCTACACCATTATTGTCTTACAAGGATCCCCCTGCCTGCTTATATGTCTTGTGGAAGCTTAAATGTTATAGTATATATATATACATATATATATCTCAGCAGCACGGGCTTGCCAAAAAAACGTTGGTAACGAAACTTTAAAACTGTGGGCTCGTGAAGCGAACCCGCTGCAACTGCGGCCCTTGCGGTTGCAGCCAGGCAAGGAGCGCCAAAGGAGCTCCTTGCGCTGGTGGAGATGAGCACCAGAGGCGCTCATCGCTACGTTCCTGTATGACTTATTCCCAATTTGGGCTTTAGCGCTTAGTTTACTCAGATAATGTCAGTCCAAGATAATTCTCTCTCAGTTTCTGTAGATAATATGTTGATGTGGATAATATGTTGATGTTAGTATATTTCCACACTATTTCTATGGGATCTTGTTGCTATATTCCTAGGGCTCTATAGATCTCACACTTGGAGGATGCCGCTTCTCCTGTTACACCGGCAAATGTGGTGTATCTGAAGTACTAGATATAAGAAAGAAGGGAGGGGGAGAAAGCACAATAGACACTCCTAGTGCAGATTACTTTGTGCCTCTTCATAGTATTAGACAATGTACTTCTACAGAGTTGTCTCTTACCTTTGGTGACCTCCAGAACTTAAAAGCTGGATGTGATTCTCTCTCACAGGTAGGTGTCAGAAGGGATGTTTCAAGACCTCTTTGTGGTTTTCGTAGTGCACCCCATTATACAGTGTGTTTCTATGATCTATGAGGTGTATTTGAAATTAACTCTGTGAGGTGTCAGTTATACTGACAAAAACACTAAAATTTCTGTATATCTCTATATAATAGTATGCACCAATGATTCTGCAGCATTTAAAAATGTTAAAGGACCTGCAGCACACTAATGGTTAACCCCATGTCGCAGGGTACAGTAAGTACCCTGCAGCAACTAACATTAACCCCCCCCCCCATGCTGCGGGGACCCCCGGTGAGTTCCCACATTAACCCTTGCAGCGGGGTCCAGATCAGGACCCCTGCAGCAAGGGGTTGATGTGGGGACCCTGCCGGAGCCCCGATTAAGACCCCCGCATCATGGGGTTAATGTCGGGATCCTGCGGGGGTCCTGATCTGGACCCCCGAATCATGGGGTTGCATTTATCAAGTCCTACAAGCTTGGAGGTTGTCACAATGACAATCTCTGTTTCCATTGGCTGTTTGGATAGCGGGCGTTGCAGGCTTCATGTTCAGGCCCGTAGATGCTACTTCAGCGGCAGGGTGTGCAATTATCGGGAAGGGGGACTAATTTGCGACCGCGGCCAATTGAATAGGAATGTAAAAGTAGAGCTACGCAAGCACGTAGCTCAAAAGTAGCAATAAGGAATTTATTTGCACGTAACAGACCCGAATTGAATGAGGCCCTAACACTGTAGAAGACTGGCCCTGTAGAAGACTCTGCAGCAACTGACACAGGGAGAAGAGACCTTCAAAAATAAACAGGAAGCAGCAGCTGACTTGGACTAAAGCAGGATAGCACAAACTGGAACAAGAATGCAGGAAGGGAGTGTCCCATCTGTCCAGGGTCTTCCCACAGTCTACTCAGTTAGTTACTACAGGTCATTGATTCACGGGAACAAAAAATCAGGTCTTCCTTGTTCTACCCCCAGACCTGTCAAAACAGTTACTTCTGAAAGTAGCCGCACCACCCAGGAATGTTTGGAAGGGTGCAGCAGAAGGAACCATCAAACCAGATTAGGAGCATGCACCTCAGATGTGCCAATCCATGTGGACCCCTCTGGTTAGAATCCCTTACACTCTTAAAGGTATTGATAGCTATATCTAAAAGAAACTTGAATTCAGAATCCTTTCTACCAGAGTGGAAAACTGGTTCTTGACCCACACTTTGAGGAGCAACATTGAACATGAATACTGAAATACCTTGTCACCCTCCTTAAGATTAAGAAAGTCTATATCTGTTTCTGCCTACTTTTTTGGTCAACAGCTCCTAAGATCAGACCTTTTGCAAGATCCTTAGCTCACCCATCAGCAGCAGGGTTGGTGCCCCAAGGCTGGGTAAAAGTAGTTGTTCTGATAGAATAGTGTCTTGTTAGGTACAAATTAAGCCATGGTCAGGAGGTCTGTCCAGTCTTCCTGCTCTTCTTAGAAGCACCAAACATTCTGCTCCAACCCGTAGTAGGTACATTCAGTTAGATCATCAGGTTATGGGTAGTATCCACACTGATCTGTAGTCTCTTCTTGAAAGGTTTTTCAGAATTGTGACATGACATTTTTACCCTCTTAGAGGATTTTAGAGCGAACTTGAAGGAGGCTAAAGATCTTCTGTTTACCAGGTCCGAGGCAGCTGGCAAGTTGTTTAGTGGCATGAATAGTAATCTTGCAGGGAGAATCTATTGACTATGACCCGAAAGCTGTTTTCCTTCAGAAGGGAAGTAAATTTGTGATACAATCCATGGCTAGGTGGCATGGACGAGATGTCACTTCCAGAGGCTGGAACAGAATAAGAGAATTACTGGGAGTTTCTCTATGGGCACAGGGGTCATAGGACTCTATGTGATGTTCTGGAGGAACCTAATAGTGGGTGTCAGGTAATTGAAAGCCAGGGGAAATAGACTCCTGAGCTTCAGATATGCTTTTGTTTAGAAGCATGGAAATGGAGGTCACAAAATAGGATGATGGCAAGATTTTCTTTGGTGCTTTTATCAACTCAGCATTCTCAGAATAGATGAGACAGAGGTCATCTACTGTACCATTCTTCCAACCAGGTCTGTATTTAATAATGAAGTGGAAACAGGAAAAGAATAACAATCATCTGCCTTGTCTTTCTGCTGATTCCAGATAAATTAGACATTTGTGGTGGGTAAGTAAGCAAGTTACCCCAATACTTGAATGCCATTTTAATAGCCAGGAACTCCATGCTTCCAATATCCAAATTTCACTCTGCTGGAGAAAACATTTTGGAAAGGAATACACAGGGGTGTAGAGGTCCATCTGAAGAATTACATTGAGATAAGACAGCTCTGGCTGCTGTCTCCAAGTCATCAACTTTCACTATGAATGTCAAACTAGGGTCTGGGTGGATAAGCAGAGGGAATAAAGTAAATGCTTCCTTTAACTGCTAAAAAGCCTGTAAAGAGCGAGAACGGTAAAAAAAAATTTATGAATTTTCTATAGAAAAATCAAAAAAAAATGCTGGTTCTCCTGAGATCTTTAGGAACTAGCCAGTTACGAATAACTGAGACCTTATCCGGATCCATGGAAAGTCCCTGAGAGGTGACGATGAAGCCTATGAATGGCACTGAGTCTGCTTTAAAGACACATTTCTCCAATATCTCATATAAGTGTTTTTTTTCTTAGCTGCTGAAGCACTTGTTTGACATGTAGATGATAAGTTTGCAAGTCCAGAGAATATATTAGGATATCAACAAGGTATACGACTACGTGAGGATATAGCAGGTCTCAGAATATGTTGGAATACTACTGGGACATTACATAATCCAAATGGCAGGAAGAAGTACTGATAATGATCATCTCTCATAATGAAGGCTGTCTTCCACTCTTCCCCCTCACGGATCCGAATTTATTTATATGTAGTTGCCGCATGTGCTCAGACTGTCTCTTTTTTGGTTACAAAGTGAAATCCAGCAGCAGCAGGAGCGTTAGACTCTCAGATAAATCGTCTTTCCACATTTTCCTTAATGTATTATTGAAAAGGATTAGGTGCTGGAACAAGACTGCTAAAGCACAGCTACAGAACTGGACCTCTGAAGCCAACAGTCAGGCACTGTAGTAGATGGTTATGTAGCGGACTGTACAGAATAATTAGATTTTAAACTAACAGGCCAACTAGAACATGTTATTACAAGTGATAACAATCCAGGCTTGTTCTATACCTGAAATATATAGTTCATATTTTTATATAAACGTTTATTATGTCTGTAGAATTTAATTTATTGTCATGTTAAAATGTATTTCATTTCGATATAAGCACATTATTCGTATACCATACCATGCTCAGTATTATGTAGGCAGCACATAAAAAAAAGACAGGTAGGAGTTGAAATATTATTTATGACAGATCGAGTGCACCTTTAGCACGCTGAGCATTGCTGAAAATACATGGCAAACCTCACACCATGCTGACATATCTGTGCTGCAATCACAATGACTCAAAATAAATGCACAGCTAACACTGGGGAAGTACAGTGTGTCTCATGTAGACTTATTTTAAGCCCATTCACTGGACTGACTGCTTCAATGGTATAGTCAATTTTAGTGAATGGACAGGAAAAAGATGATTACCTTCCCAGTGTCACAACCCCTGGTATTATAACCAGGGACTGCAGCATCTCTACCAAATGAACATTTGGGTATACATTTGTCATGGATGATATGTGACATCTTTGACAGTGGTATAGAGTGAACTAAGGACCCCTTTTTGCAGAATAATGTGCACCCCACTTTGTAATTTCTCTATATACCTTGTAAAGTTTAATAAAAAAAACAAAAATGTATGTTGATAGTTAGGGTGATCAGATCATCTTCTATAAATGATCTAGCTTACACCCTCCCCTAAAAAACTAAGAGTCCCCTTTACTGGCAGTAGTGGAGGGCCTCTTCTCTGTTGTGGGCTTTGGTGCTTTGCACATGGTGCACCAGCAGTAATTCTGCTTCTGATCTTTGAGCAATGCCTATGTGGTTCCCTCTAACGCAGATGAAGCAGATGGCTAAAAGCAGTGGCAATATGATCTACTTATTGAAAGTAAGTAAAATGTCATAGACCACCCATAGGGCCACTGCATTCCAATATTTGAAGCTTTTTTCATTGTTTTAAAATTATTTGGTGAGCTTATGCGGAAACACACAGGTTCAGAATGGACTAGCAATAACAAGTTCCTTCTAAATACATATATACCGTCATCACTGCAATTAAAAAAGTTCAAATTTTTCCATTTGTGTTTTATAGATACTCTTATCTTATAGGTATAAGCTTACATTTGTTGGTTGTAGCCAGGGAAGTTTATTGCTATTTGCAGGGTGTGTTTTATGCCAAATGAAGGAAGCTCAACATAGCAGATAGTTAGAACAATTTCAGGATTAAGTAAATTATATAAAACCTCTTACATAACAGTGAAATATGCATCAATTTTTAAAATTAAAAGAAAAAATGTCTTTCTCTTGCTTTTCAATGCTCTGCTTGATGACGCAGATCGGTATTGATTTTATGTCCCTTTAAAGGATTTCTGAAAAGTCATATTTATAGTATAATCCTATGAAGAACATGATTGATGATGTGCAAAATGTTTTTACAAAGTTTAAAGTAAACAATTACAGACTTTATTTTTTAATTATTATATTAAGTTGTTGCCTTAATATAGTAGACATTAGAAACATGCGAGGAGTGGGAGGAATTGTAGATCTCTCGCCAGTTATGTTGAAAGTCTGTCAATTTACATAGTTACTTGACACAAAATTTAACAGGAGTAAGTCCCAGTAGGGTAACAATTAATCTCTTTGTAAGGTATAAAAATACATTTGCTACATTTCCTCAAATGTATAATTAGCTTCTAGCACAAACATATAACGCACTTACTATTTATACACTCATCGTGCATAATGATTATTCACTGCATCAGTACATTATGGAACATTATTGACTTCATCAATGCATTATGGAACATTAAGCACTCATGTACAGCTGAGATTGAACAATATTAAATTATCCTTTCTGGAAAAAATGCTTTAATGTTCTCTATTTTTATACAGGAAATCAGAAGACAATTTTATTTATGAATAAAAGCACTTGCATGTGCAAGTTCCTTACAACCATGATTGTGTTGTGTTTGTATTGAATGAAGCAAATTGTATAGGAATATAGAAAGCTGATATTCTTTAAATATAAAAAAAATGCTTTTTATCTTAAAGGACCACTGTAGTTCAAAAACAAAACTGCACATTTGTTAAGTGTTTAACTTGTTGAACATGAAATCAGAATTGTTAGATACTTTGTGTAGAAATCCACCCTTGTCTATGTTTTATTACCTTGACATAGCTGGAGAACAAGGAGGGAGGGTGAGCAAGATTTGTAATATAACGGAATTTAATTAAATTTGACAACAGCCCCTTCCTCGCAGTTCCAGAAGGAGAAAGCTTGTATCTCATGCTCACAGGCATCACCAAAGTATCATGGGCGCCTTTGGGGCACAGCAGAGACCTCACATTGTCTTTGTACCTATTTAAAGACTTTCCCTGTCTAATTTTAAGTTATATTCAAAGTTAATTATAAATATATATTTTTCTCTATATATATCTATACTAGGAAATTGCCCGTCAAAAATGACGGGAGTTAAATTGTAAGGCTGGCAATGCTGTTGGTCACACAATGCGAGGCTATGGGCCCTCTGAGCACATTTTGCCCCTCGCCCATTTCCCCCCTTTCCCTCCCTTGTGTCAAATTTCGCCCCCTCCTCTGCCTCCCTTGTGTCTCATTCCTCCCCTCTCCCACCCTTGTGTCTCAACCCCCCCTTGTATCGCATCCCCCCTCTCCCTCCCATGTGTCTCCTTCACTTGTATCTCATTCCCCCTCTCCCTCCCTTGTGTCTCCTTTTCCCCACCTCTCCATCCCTTGTGTCTACTCCCCCTCCCACCCTTGTGCCTCCTTTCCCCCACCTCTCCCTCCCTTGTGTCTCCTTATTCCCACCTCACCCTCCCTTGTGTCTCCTTTCCCCCACCTCTCCCTCCCCTGTGTCTCCTTTTCCCCCTCCTCCCCCTCGTGTCTCATCCTCCTCTTCCCTTTCCCCCCTAGGGCCGCAATACTCCTCCTCCTACTCCCTCCTTCCCCCTAATCCTCCCTCCTCCCCCCTCTCCAATAAGTCCCCTTTCCCCTCTTTCCTCTCTTCTTACCTTCATCGCTGAGCTCCTGCTGCTGCATCGCGTCTTCTGCCTGTATCAGGACCCGCCATATGCTAATGACGTGACGCGCATGTGTCGTCACGTCATTAGCATATGGTGTGGCTAAATTACCATGTTTTTTGATTTTTCTCGTACCTTCTATGATAAATTTTGGCCCAAATCTATTAAATTGCCTCCTTGTCCATGTCCAAGGTCAGGCTTTTTGGCCTTCATAAGCCCTACTTTGTGGACTTCTACTAAACTTCTACTAAACTTCTACCCTCCACTAGCTTTCCAAAAATCCTAAATCCTTCTCTAGGCACCACATCTATCACTATCTATACATTCTAAATCCATCTACGTTAAGCACCACCTAAATCATGCTTTCCTAACTCCTAAATCAGCCTTCACTAGGCACCACTGCAATTACACTTTCCAAAAGTCTTAAATCAGTCATTACTAGGCACCAGCGCAATCACGCTTCTCATACAACTGAACTCAGCCTTTTCTAGGCACCAGCTCAATCACGCTTTCATAAGTCCTAAATCAGCCCTTTTCAAGTATCGCAAAATATGCTTTCCTTAAGATATAAATAATCCTATTGCTCCTCATCGCTGATTATGCCTTTCTTTTAGTAGCCACACACAGTCCCTGCTGATCCCGGGCTTATCAGCTGTCCTTGCTTTCACACAGGGACTCACCTCACCAGGTCACTAGTAGCCTCATCCGCAGTCGCTACTGATCCCCGGCTTATCAGCAGTCCTTGCCTTCACGCCCTCTAAGCAGGCTGGATGTCCAGTAGCACAGGCTGCATATCACGCTACCTTTTGGCTACTTTGCACTACCTCTCGTCGTATTAGAGGGAGCTGACCAAAATAAATAAATAAATATATATATATACAGTGCCTTGCAAAAGTATTCACCCCCTTGACTTTTTACCTATTTTGTTACATTACAGTCTTAAGTTCAATGTTTTGTTAATCTGAATTTTATGGGATAGATCAGAACACAATAGTGTAAGTTGGTGAAGTGACATTAGAAAAATATATATATATAAAACTATTTTTTAGAAATAGAAAACAGAAAATTGGCATGTGCATATGTATTCACCCCCTTTGTTATGAAGCCCATAAAAAGCTCTGGTGCAACCAATTACCTACAGAAGTCACATAATTAGTGAAATGATGTCCACCTGTGTGTAATGTGGGACAATGTTGTTGAGAAGTACAAGTCACAATCATAACCGAATGGAAAGAACATGGCACAACAGCAAACCTGCCAAGAGATGGCCGCCCACCAAAACTCACGGACGGGTCAAGAAGGGCATTAATCAGAGAGGCAGCACAGGTAACCCTGGAGGAGCTGCAGAGTTCCACAGCAGAGACTGGAGTATCTGTACATAGGACGACAATAAGACGTACGCTCCATAGAGTTGGGCTTTAGTGGCCAGAAGAAAGCTAGTATTTTCAATTAAGATATGCGCTATACCAGGCCGGGTCATGCAAGACTGCAAGGTCATAGCAGAGAGGCCCTTTAGTTGGCATAATAAAACAAGCAGAGAGTGCAGGCTGGCCAGCCGTTCAACGTTAAAAACAGAAACAGCATGGCAAACCGCAATCTCATTTCCTGGCAAATAGATGGGAAGAAGTGGAAGCAGTGACAGATTTTATTTTACTGGGCTCCAAGATGTCTACAGATGATGACTGCCGCCATAAAATTTAAAGACATATATAGCATGTCTGGACAAGCTATTACAACATTTATTATTAATGTGAATATTATTATTATTCCTATTACAAGTAAACATTATTTTTTATATTTTCTTATTATTTTTCTTGTTATTTTCCTATTATTTCTAATCTATATGCATTACTATTTAATAACAGCCGCCTAAAAAAAGAAATAGTGTAAATGGGTTCAAGAATATAATTATTGGTTTGTCAATAGACATTTGTAAGCTGTTCACAAGCCCTTGTGCTATCAAATTCGATGCATGTGTTTTTTTATCATATTGATTGGCATATAGCAGGAGTGGAGAATGTCAGGCCCACGGGCCGTACAAGGCCCGCAAAATCATTTGGACTGGCCCTTCCCTTCCTGCGCAGGTGTCAGACATTGTTAAGTGATAAAAGCATTCGCTCTCTGCTGCTGGGAGGCCAGGAGGAGATCATACGCGATGACGAGAGACCACAAGAGACACAGCATTGGGAGAGAGACATACACACTGTTGGGAGAAAGACAGTAGAGTGGGAGATAGGAGAGAGAGAAACAAGAGAGAGAGAGAAAGAGACACAGGAGAGAGAGAGACACACAGGAGAGAAAAAACAGGACAGAGAGTGAGAGACTGGCACAGGACAGAGGGAGAGAGAGAGGAAAGAGAGAGACACACACAGAAGAGAGAGAGACAAGAGAGAGCGAGAGAGACATTAGAGATAGAAACACACAGAAAAGAGGGAGAGAGAGAGGCAGGAGAAAAAGAAAGAGAGAGAGAGACAGGCATAGGACAGAGGGAGAGAGAGAGAGAGAGAGAGAGAGAGAGGAAAGAGAGAGAAAGACATAGAAGAGAAAGAGAGACAAGAGAGCGCTAGAGAGACAGTAGAGATAGAAACACACAGAAAAGAGGAAGAGAGAGAGACAGGACAGAGAGGGGGGAGAGGATGCAAAGCAATGATGAGCTGAAGGCTAGGTGCAACAAGCTCCCACTACTTGAGCTTTATAAAATTTACATAAACAATGATGAATTTCTCACTCTGGGGAGACATGCATTGGAATATGCATCTGTGTTCGATACTTACAAGCAGTTCTTTTCAAAACTTACCATAGCAAAAAGTTGAATGCGCTCGAGATTGACTGACAAAACCATGGAAAAGCAGTTGCGCGTAACAACATCATCCATACCAGCTTACATCACAATCCAAGGGAAGCAGTTCCAATCATCACATTAGGCGTGAGCTAATTAAATGTGCGACCATATCTAGCAGACTAATTTTTAAGTTGATAACTTTGGATGGCCCGCGAATGATAAACATTCGAATGCCCTTTGGCAGCAAAAAGGGTCCCCAGCCCTATATAGTATACTATTTTGAGTATAGAGTGCCATATTACCTGCTGTAATAGATAGTGTGTGCTGATGCACTGTTTGATACATCTGGGTCACAGTGACTGGTTCTCAGCATTGCATTAGATGCATGGCAGGATTGAAAACCCTTAGAAGGGAGCAGAGTGTAAAATGTAAAATTATAATATTTCACAACTCTATATATTAGGACTATCCAAGCTTTTTTTTTTTATTGTTTTTGTTTAAAATATATTTTTTATTAAGAATACAAGGTTAATTCCATAACACAAGTGTTTAAAAAAAAAAAACATTAGTAACATAACCAGAACACTTAATAAATGACAACACATACATATAACCCTTTAAACCTAACTTTGAAATTTTTGTTATTTCTGTTTTATGTTAAGCTGAAAGCATATTACATGCATATGTACGTGTTAAAGTACAACCGTAAAGGCTGATAGCTTATAAGAGCACACCGAGAATAAAGAAGAAGAAAGAGGTTAAGAGAGGGGCAAAAGGAGAAGGAGTTCATAGTTATGTTTGTTCTTAAAGGCGGCATTATAAACTATTATCCTACTCTACATATTTACCACCCAATCTTAAGAATCCAAGTGTCCCAACATGAGGCCCATTTCCTATATGATTGGTCCAAGTTAGCTGAGATAACACTCATGGTATATATAAATGTAAGTTTAATCAAAACTGCACTATATTCTGTTACTGCCGATTTTCATGTTTTGGCTAACGTAATCCTCACTGCTAAAAACACGTGGTACAGTATGATAAAAGTGGAGCCTCTTTACTGAGACCCTCTATGGGGTGGCCTAAGAGAGCTTCTTCTGGCTTTTGGGGAATCCTGTGCCCCCTAGTCTCTCCCAAATATCATAGGTATCCAACCAAATGTGGGCGATCTTAGGGCAGTCCCAGAGAACGTGTTAAGGGTGCCCAGAGTGTGACATCCCCTAAAACAGTTACCATCCACTGACGGGTTAGAAAGCTGCATCCTAGCTGGTGTTAAGTACCACCTCAAAATGGTCTTGTGTGCAATTTCTCTAAGTATAATATTTAGTGAGGAGCCTGTGGCCTGCTTATGTATCTTATTCCACTGTGCATCAGTTATATCAATGGCGAGTTCTGATTCCAAAGAAAGTTGATGGTGGAGTTTGGACGCTGTGGTTTGGTCCATTATGTAATTATAAATAATGGAAATATTCCATTTGCCATTAGAGTTGTTAAAACAACATTTTTCGAATGGAGTGACCTTAGCAGAAGAGTTAAATTGTATTACTCCAGATACATTAATATGTATCTGGGATAAGTTAAGACATTCCTTTGATGGCAAATGATGTAGGTCTCTAAATGTTGTAGGGGACCATTGTCGATTTTCCTTTAACAGATCAGCAGCAATCGTAAACTGATTATCTATCCACCATTTAAACTGTGAAAATCTATTTATTGATGTTGACTGAAATAACCACAGTGAGGTAAGCCAAGAATCTGCTTCTACAAGCGGAGTTTTTTTGTTCGTCGAGTCAGAACTGCCAAAGACTGAACCATGCATTTGGGAAGGGAAGAATTACTCAATTTAAAATGTAGGGAAAGCCATAATACTTGTCTAATGTGAAGGCCACTTTCTTCAAAGATATTTTTCTCTATCTCCACCCACTTGGTGATTTGGGCGAATCTGGCAGCTTTATAATACTTGAGTAAATCCGGCACAGCCAACCCTCCTTTAGCTTTAGATACCATCATAGCCTTCTTATTTGCAAACAGCCATTGGAATAGTGCGAAAAAGATACAGAAGCTTGGGCAAGATATTAATTTTAATAGCGTGGATCCTCCCTAGCCATGAGATTTTGTAGGAGGACCACGTGTTAATGTCATTGAGTAGTTTTTTATAAGTGCAGGGAAATTAGATGAATACATTAGGCCAGATTGTCTAGGGATATAAACCCCTAAGTATTTAAGATGGTGTGGAACCCATTTAAAGGAGAATTTCTCTGATAATTGTAATTCTAAATGCTTTGGTAAAGAAACATTTAAAGCTTCGCTCTTACTCGTATTAATTTTAAAGCCAGAAATGCCGCCAAAAAGTCCAAGAGCATAAAATAGATTAGGGAGACTGGTCAGAGGCTCAGTAACAGTTAACATAACAACATCCACAAATAAGCTCAGTTTATGTTCTGTCTACCTCACTCTAACTCCCTTTATATTCGAGTTTTCCCTGATGGCTGTAGCTAAGGGTTCAATGCACAGTGCAAAAAGGAGGGGGGACAAAGGACAACCCTGGCGCGTCCCTCTTGTTATTTTAAATGATTGTGATTTAAACACCTGATATGCCACATCTGCTTTCGCATACAGTGCTAAGATACCCTTCACAAGCGTATCACTTAGGCCAAACTTATGTAAAGTCTCGGCCATGTACACCCAGTCAATTCTATCAAAGGCCTTTACTGCATTGAGAGAGAGAAGCATCAAAGATGTATTTTGAGCTGACGCTACATCATCTGGCGCTGCACGACCCTGAATAAACCCCACTTGGTCTGGGTGAATAAAGCTTGGCAGCACCTGAGAGAGCCTATTTGCTATAGTTTTGAGTAGAGTATGGTATCACAGTTAATCAGTGAGATGGGCCTGTAGCTCTTACATTGAGATGGGTCCTTACCTTCCTTACTATCACCTTAGCTTCCAAAAATTCTGCTCTTATAGGCTTACCGTACAAGAAATCATTAAAGAGCAGTTGGAGATGATGTGCCAGTGTATCTATAAATTGCTTATAATAGAAATTTGGGAACCCATCCGGGCCAGGGGCTTTATGTGATTTAGTCTCTCTTATAGCTCTCTTAACTTCATCTAATGATATAGGGATGTCTAGCAAATCAGATTACACTTTCTCAAGTTTCGGATGACTAATGGAGGACAGAAAATTATCAATTTGGGTCATATGATCTATTGTGCCTGAGCTAACAGGTGCTAAATACAAATCAGCATAACATTTTTCAAATGCCTTTGTAATATCATTCGGCTTAGATGGTGTTGTCATTCTCCACCTTTAATTTGTGAATAAAAGAGTCTGCCCTTTGCTGGTTGAGCTTTATGGCTAGCATTCTGTCTGGCTTATTCGAATAGGGGAAAAAGTGAGACTGAGTCCTTTGCAGCATAGTTACAGTCTCCTACGGAGAATCACCTGCAATTGCTGCTTAAGTGTATATATTTCTGCTTGGGTCCCAGGCGGTCTCCTTGAAGGGGAAATTGCTTGAAGGGCTGAGATTTTACTATTTAATGTGTTAATTTAGGTTAGTTCAATTTTTTGGAGATGGAGCCAATTTGAACACACTTGCCTCTCAAAACTGCTTTATGTGCAGCCCATACTCCAGCGTGATCCACCTCACCCCCACTATTCAAAGCAAAATATTCTACTATAGCACTACATATTTTGTCCTTCGTGAGCAGGGCTCGGTTTAGCACCCATGAGGGAGAGCGCCCCTTGGGTAGTAGATCATTCAAGGAGATTCCAGTTATATAGTGATCAGACCATGCAATAGGTCGGATTTCTGGGTTCAGCAAATTCGGGGCAGGACTATTCAAGCTTTTGATATGTTGAATGCATTTTATATTTTTACATCCCAGAACTTGTTTTCTGACTACAATGTCCTTCTAAGGCCCCACTGGATTAGCTAGAATGATGTTACCACACTCTGCCACCAATAACAAGGACTTAGATAAAGGAATTTGGCAGAATCAGATTCCCAGTTAGGTCCCTAGGTAAGTTTTGTTACTAAGGATTACAGTAAAGTCTGTCTTTATGAGTGTTTAGTAATTAAATATCATAGCGATGGAGAGCGCTCATCGCCCGGCGAGCCTCGCATAGCAAGGCGAGCCGTTAAACCGTAATGTTGCGTAGTGCGTACGACTTAGTGATGAGCGCCGCAGGCCGTTAAACCGTACCACTTTGCCGATCGTACGACTTTGCCATCGCCTGGCGAGCCTCGCGTAGCGAGGCGAGCCGTTAAATCGTAGCACTTTGGCAATGAGCGCCGCAGGTGCTCATTGCAGGCGAGCCTTGCGTAGCGAGGTGAGCCGTTAAACCGTAGCACTTAGAAAATAAATACGAGGTAAAAAAAATTACGAGATAAGCGGCGGAACAAAAACAGTAAAAAAAACACTAAATACAAACTAAAAAATAAAACAAAGGTCACTTACAGCATGGGGGACCAGGCAGGATGTCTGGAAGTGAGTTGGAACTGCAATTTACATCGATTTAGCCGAGTTACAAAGATTGAAAATCGGCTAAGCAAGAAAAAAATGGCAGCCGAAAAAAATGAAAACGAGGCTATACTACTGCGAACTGCTTAAAACACAGCCACACCCTCTCAGAAAATATAAGAAGGGAAATATTGTCTTATCTAGACCCTGACATAGGGAATGAGGATAGATCAAGGAACTCTAAGATACCTCATACTATCAATGCCTGGACTGTTAAAGTTGTAGAGACTTTACTACAAAAAGCCTAAGTAGCCAGGCTAAAATTAAAGAGGCTTTAATATTGCTAGATCTTTAAGTAAATATGAAGGTAAACCATGTACACAGTTATATGAATAAAATTTTGTCTTAGGGAATAAGGGCTAGGCAGAAGAGACTAAAAGGTTCTTTTTCCTTTATACCTGAGGTCTAGTTGGTTAGAAATATAGGGTCATTTATCGAGAAGGGCAAAGCGTTGGGATCAAGAATAAAGAGGTTGAGCAACTTTAGGCCATTTCGACAGTTAAAAGATATATTATCTACACAACATTATTAACGTAGGGAGGGACTGAGAAGTATAACAGACAATCGGGAGTAAGAGAACTTATTAAAGAAATAAATAAGGGCAGTGGGGGAAACATTGTAAAAAAAAAAAAAAAAAAAAAAAAAAAAAAAGAGAATTAGAAGGTGGGACCCTACGGAGATTAAGTAAAGGAAGTTTAAAGAAGGGCATTACAATTGCCTAACGTAACGTTACATACCGTACGTTCCTCATTCTGGCATGCAGGAGACAGGGAAGACTCTCTCTCCTCAGACCAGATTTACAAAGAAGCATTTACGAAGATGCTGGGGAACGAGCACAAAGATACTCAGATTCGTAGAAAGTTTTAGTTTAATTGAAATGAATGTTATCATTTTTTGGTTAGTTGTTTTCTTTGGCAGTGACACAGAATTGAAACCTTGCGATTACTCCGTCATTTGGAGTCCAAAGACCTAGGATACGTGATAGTAGGGGGGGACTTAAATTTAGTACTCGAGCCATCCCTAGATCGCACGGGAGCCTCAGGGGGAGACAAATTTTCCATGAAAATAGAATTAATACAAGCTAAACTAAGGGGATTACAGATGACGGACATATGGAGGGAGAGCCACCCTTTAGATAGGGAATATACATTTTTCTCCACAGTACATCAAACTTATTCAAGAATAGATACCTTCCTGATAGGAACAAACTTAATTGACCAGACTGATGGAGTGGAGATATATCCGTGTACTTGGTCAGACCATTCTTATGTTTGCCTTAAAATTCAACTGGGGGGGACCCTGGGGGGAGCCAGAGGCTGGAGATTAAATGAAATGCTCCTAACACAACCTCACTTAAGAGACCGAATAACAGGGGCTTTGGATTCATACTTTACAGAAAATATAGCTGGGAATGTAACGCCAGATTGGATATGGCTGGCTCATAAAGCCTGCATAAGAGGGACTTGTATACAAATAGCGGCCCAACATAAAAAACAGCAAAATCAAAAAGAAAGGTTAGCAAAGGAAAAACTAATAGAATTAGAAAAGGTGAATCAGCAAAACCCAACGAAAGCACTAAGACAACAAATAGAGTCGGTGAGAGTTGAGTTGGATCAAATCTTGTCAGCTAAGACTGAAAGAGCCTTGCGTTTTACGGGTCAGAGGTTCTATGCCAGGGCGAATAAACCAGATACCATGCTAGCCAACCAATTGAAAAACAAAATTGCCCAATCAAAAATATATCAGATAAAAGACTCACTAGGACAAATAACATCTAGCCCCAAGAAAATACAAGAAATGCTCAAAAATTTCTATAGCAAATTATACACCTCCCTTAGATCAGCAACAGAAACCCCCATAAGGGACTTCCTAAATTCCTGTGAGCTTCCCAGATTAACAGAGGAAGACAACGGGTTAATTGACTCCAAGATTACATTAGAAGAAGTGAATCAGGCTATACAGGAGGCGAAGGCAGGCAAGTCCCCGGGACCGGACGGATTCACGGCACAATATTATAAAACTTTCTCTCATATCCTAGCCCCACACTTAACCACCTTCTTTAATTATATTTTAGAAGGTAAATCAATACCAGCGGAATTTAACCAAGCCAATTTGGTTTTTTTCCCAAAAGAGGGTAAAGATAAGTTAGAAGTGAAAAATTTCAGGCCCATATCGCTGCTCAATATTGATTTGAAATTATTAACAAAGATTATAGCCAACAGGATAGCAAGATTCCTCCCAAAGTTGGTTCACCCAGACCAGGTGGGCTTCATTTCTCATAGGCAGGCGGGAGATAATATTCGCAAAGTAACTAACCTAATTCATATAGCCCAACAACAATGCTCAGCTCTGTGCATGTTAGCCCTGGACATAGAAAAGGCCTTTGATACAGTAGAATGGCCCTATCTATGGGAAGTACTAGCAAAGTTTGGTTTTTCAAACACATTTGTGAACCTGCTTCAAACACTTTATAAAAACTCTAGGGCGGAAATTAAAGTAACAGGCCAGAACAGAGAAATTATAGATATACAGAGGGGCACAAGACAAGGTTGCCCTCTCTCTCCGCTGTTGTTTGCCTTGGTAGTGGAACCTCTGGCTCAGAAGATTCGGGCTTGTGCCCAAATAAAAGGAATACAGGCTGGATCAACTCAGTTTAAAAGTAGCTGGTTCGCGGATGACGTTCTCTGTACTCTCACTAACCCTACATCCTCGATCCCGGCTCTGTTTAAAATACTCGATAGTTTTGGCTTAATCTCAGGTCTTAAATTAAATACGACCAAAACAGAGGTGCTAGCATTAAATTTAACCAAGGGAGAAGAGACTCTCCTGAGAGATAAATACAGGTTCACTTGGCCAAAGACCCATATTAGATACTTGGGGATTAATCTTACTAGAAACTTAGGGGATCTCTATAAATTCAACTATGACCCTCTTATCAAACAATTAAAGAACGACATGAACTCATGGTCCAAACTCAAATTATCTTGGCTAGGACGGATACACTCCGTAAAAATGAATCTATTACCAAAAATTCTTTATCTGTTCCGATCCTTGCCAGTTAGATGCCCGGAAAAAGAATTAAGACAATTTCAAAAAGCAATCTTTCAATATATTTGGCGATACAAGTCGCATAGAATAGCGAAACAGATAATGACTAGACACAAAAGATGGGGGGGATTATCGTGCCCTAATCTTCTACAATATTATCGCGCTGCTCAATTGGCAGTTATCCCTAGGATACATTCGCGGGAACATAAGCCAAGCTGGGTTTATATAGAGGATCAAGATCTACGACCTTACACTTGGGAGCAAGTAATTTGGCTAAAATAACCGTTAGGGGCTCTTAGACAGCTACAAAACCCAATAATTAGGTTGTCATTACAGTGCTGTAAATGGGCTCAAACAAACCATAGGATTCTGGGGGGGCTATCCCCCTTGGCTCCCCTTATACCGCACCCAGAATTTCGAACTCCTCTATCTGAACGTTCAAGGGAGTGGTGGATATCAAGAGATCTAGGGAGAATTGGGAGCTATGTGAGTCTAAGGGACAAGCATAATCTCCCATTAGAGGAACATTATAACTTCTGTAGGATTAATCATTTGGCGAGCTCCCTGGTCAAACAGCAGGGTATCCCGAAATACACTTGGTTTTCAAAACTATGTAGTACAGCGCCTTTAACAAGAGGAATACTGGGCATGCTCTATTCAGAATTTAATAAACCAAAAGTAGATCCCAAAGATAAATTCATGAAAGAATGGGAGAAAGACTTAGGACATACCTGGGAAATAGCGCAGTGGAAAAGATCCTGGAGGGAGTTGACTAGGGGTTCATTAAATTACAGCCTGTTGGAGACATCCATAAAAATTCTACACAGGGCCTATATAACCCCGGACCGGATAGCCAAGTGGAATAGGGGACAAAACCCAAATTGCTATAGAGGATGTAGCTCGAGAGGCACTTTCATACATATGTGGTGGTCTTGCTCCAAAGCTCAAAAGATGTGGCAAGAATGTACACGTCTGGCATCCATTATATTTCAAATAGATCTGGAGGCTCAGATGGAGGTCTGTCTATTAGGATTAGGCATGGATGCTTTAACGGCTACCCAAAACAAGATGATGCAGTATATATGTCTAGCGACTAAAAACTGCATAGCTAAAAAATGGAAAGCAGATCATATAGATCCTTTAGAGATAACCAGTAAATTAAATCAAATTATGCTATTCGAAAGAATATCTCACATTCTAGCAGACACTATGAACAAATATCTGGCAATTTGGGAACCCTGGGTCACTTATCAAAGTCAGCAAAAATAAATTGTAGGAGTTTGATATCCCGGGGAGAGAAAGAGAGTGAAGGGAGGATGAGAAACGGAAGGCTGGACTGGGGAACACCCACGAATCTCAAGCACCGAAGAGGTAAGATAATAGTAATGTATATGACATTGAAAGGTAGAAGTAGGATTTTTTAAGATCACTATCAGCTGCCAACAGTTTAGTTACGGTTGAAAATTTAATTAAAGTTAAATTGGTTATATAGGGGAAAAGAGGGGAGGGGGGTTGGGAAGATCCGATAATTCCAGGAGCTTTAGGAACAAAGGTAAAATGGAGGACCTTGGTAAGCTCCAAAAAATTAGCTTCAGCCAACGGGGTTAAATAAGGGAAACAGGAACAGAAAAAGGAAAAAGAAGGGTGAAAGTCACAAATGGTTGATGAAGATTTAAATGGAATATGAATATTGTATGTTATGTTTTTATGACTAATTATTACTTCATTGAGTTAGAATTGACTTTCTTACAGACTGTGAAATAGATAAAAACTGCCTGATCTGCGAATCAAGGCTTACTGATACAATGTTGATTCTCTATTCTTTTATTGAGTGACTAATAAAAAGTAAATGGATAAAAAACACAGCCACAGACGTATGTGTTCAAAAAACAACGAGATAAAGGATGCGGATTAACCGCACAATGAGTAAAAAGACAGTAGCGAGTATATTTTACGAAACGATATTACCGATTTACGCATTAACACAGATTTCCCGCCTTTGTCTCGCGCCACATAGGATTTCCCGCCAAAAACAACGCATTTGGCTCGCGCAACTGCAGATTTCCTGCCTAAAACAATGCATTTGTCTCGCGCACAAAGCCTATATATAGGGCACACTTCACACATAACTGACACTTTCTCCTCAGGTGATGACAGTCTGACTGGATGTTTTCTGATGCCGGGAAATCTCAAGAGATTGTTAGCTCTTCAGTATACTGCTTCAGCATTATTACATTAAAAAAGGTAAATATATTATTTATAATTATTAATTAATAAATTGGTACTTAGTAAATAATAAATAAGAAAATTAATTAATAGTAAAATAATATTGTGCTTACCAGTGTGAAACAATTGTAAATACATCATAATGTACATTAATTAATTAATTAATTATTAATATAAAAATTAATTAACGATTAAGAATGTCAATAAAAAAACAACAGATTTATTAATTAATTATTAATGTACATTAATTTAACAATTATTTTGTTATATGTCGTGATTACCTGTGTGAAACAATTGTTAATAACATTTATAATGTACATTAATTAATTAGGAACACATTGATTCATTAATTATTAATGTACATTAATTTTAGAATTATTTTGTGATATATTGTGATTACATGTGGGAAAGAATTGTAAATAACATTCATAATGTATCATTACTAATCATTAATATTAAAAAAGGTTAATGTTTAAGAATGTGCATCAAAAAAGGAACACGTTGATTAATTAATTATTAATGTATGTACATTATTTAAATAATTCAGTTCTTATATATTTTGTAATAAAATAAACCAAAAAAAAATTTAAAGCCTATATATTTATGCTTACATGTTGATGTTAGATTTAGTCACACATTACTTTAATATTAATGAACATTAATTGATTCTTATTTCATTAGTAATGTACATTATTTTAAGAATTCAGTTGTAACATACTCATTTTAAAATACCACAAAAAAATAAATAAATGGAACATGCTTATGTGTTGACGTTATATTTAGTCAGACATTAATTTAAGATTAATACAGATTCATTGATTCTTATTTAAAGACTAACAGTAATATTGAGTGTATGTTTATAATCTATGCTTTCATATGTGTGTTCATGCTGATTGATTGATATATTTATTTCATGTTTTTAATATATGCAAAAATAGGTATGTTAAGCCTCATTGATTAATACAGATGAAGTAACATATTATACATTAATTTTACTATTTTGTATAATTGCAGTGAACTCTACCTGAATGACCAGAGATAGTGACGTTTGCACACATTGAACATCATAAAAATAATTTTGGACAGGTACAGAATTTTAATTAGATTACTACGGCAAACTATTAAAAAATATGAGGTTTTTAATGTAGCCAAATATATGTCTGTTGATGTTCATTTAATGATGTTGATGAAGCAATAGTTTTAAAAATATTATCTATTTGATTTTACAGTTTATTCGGATCTGCAAGGGAATAAACAGACAGTGTGAAGTTTGCAGCCTTTGAACAACATCAACATCATCCTCACAGGTATAAAATGTAATTTTGTAGTGGTGCATAGAAAAAGGCTATGTATTATATATTTGGTGAAAATTTTAATTTATTGAAAATGGATAGTACTTATTGAGTCATTAATTTATGATATTTAGTCAAAACTTGAAAAAAGTTGAAAAGACAATATTAATTAATAATAATATTTAAAGAAAATAAGAAGCTTCCAACACTTGCAAAAAAAATAATTGATGGTATGCTGTGAATTCAATCAAGAAGGAATGTCATTGAAGGATTAATAATATGAAGATAGATATGTGCAGCTATTTCCGATTTCATATATGTCAATAAAATACTTTGAAAAATGATTTCATTTCTTTCAGACCAAAGTGCAACAATTGAAAATGTTTTATTAGTTTATTCATCTACTTTAATCGAAAAGTACAAAAAGGAAAAAAAATGTATACAAAACAAAGAACAAACAATAATAACACCTCTATTTAAAATTACAGATTAAAATGGCAGAGAATGGAGAAGACAAAATTGAACGCAAAAGAAGATTGGCAACGGAAAGGAAGCAAAGGTGGAGTGATGCTCAGAAACCGGAAACTTCACAACGCTTGCGAGAAGAAGATCGACAGAGACTTTTAAATAAAAGAAAAATGAGTAAGAAAGCCGCAAGTGAGTGTGTTGGGGCTTCCAAGAAACGTAAAAGTAAACAAAAACATCTCTGTGAACCATTGTCCAATGTTTCTAATTTGCAGAATGATTTAAATGTAGACACACAAGAAAAAATGTACATATATAATGTGGGTCTGATATTTATGTTGAAGAAATGCATGATAATGTGTTTACTACTGCAGTACAAGTAGATTCTCATTATTGTGGGTTACTTAATGTGGTTTGTCAGTTTTGTGGGGCCTATACTTTTATAAAGGAAAGACCCACTGACGGAAATTTCATTAGTTGCTGTCAGAAAGGAAAGGTGAAACTTCCACTAAGACACCCATTTCCATATTATTTAGAATGCATTATGAGTGATCCAACATTTCCAAATTATAATAATTTCAAACAAAACATAAGGTCTTATAACAGTGCAATTTCATTTGCTTCAATGGATGCAACATTAGCAGAAAATGTACCAGGACATGGTCCTTATTGTTTCAGAGTTCAAGGTCAAATATACCACCGAACTTCACATTTACACCCACAAGAAGGACAGCAAAGGAAATTTGCACAGTTATATGTCTTAGATACGATGGAAGCTGTGGAACAAAGAATGACACTTCCAGAAAATAGACAGTGTTTGCGCATAGTCTTTGAACAGCTGGAAAAAATTATGCAAAAAAAAACATATAGTCAAGCATACAAACAATTAGCACAGCTTGAAAAAGAACAGGAACATGCTGAAAGACATCAATTGCCTACACCAAGAGTCAATATGGTGTTAAAAAGAGATCGCAACACTGATCAAAGAAGATATAATTTACCTACTGTAAATGAGGTTGCCATGGTGTTTAAAAATGAAGATGGTGAACCACCTTTTCAGCTGGATATTAGAATATATCCACGCAATGAAGAACAACCATTTATCAACATCAAAATATTAAGCTGTAATTTAGATCCAATGACATATCCCATTTTCTTTCCAAATGGGGAACGAGGATGGGAACCAAAATTACAATTGGAAATTTATCCCAATACTAAACTTCGTATTAGATCTAATATTTCCATGCTGGAATATAAAGTGGCACAAACTGCTATCCGTGATTGTTTTAATCCAATTTTACATGGAGGAAAACTCACTCAACAATGGATTATTGATTTATATTTGAAGCCAATAATCTAAATTTCATTAAATATCAACAAAATAAATTTACGAGTAGAACAGTATTGTGGATTAATGGATTATGTGGCAGATTTAGCTTCCAACAGAGACATTCCAGCTGGAAAAGCAATTATTTTGCCATCCTCTTTCCAAGGATCTCCTCGCAATATGCGAAAAAGGTATAATGATGCCATGGCTATTGTTACAAAATTTGGAAAACCAGATTTATTTATTACATTCACGTGTCACAATGGCAGAGATCAAGGAAAATTTGAATCTGGGACAAACTACTTCTGACCGACCAGATTTAGTGGCAAGAGTATTTAAAATCAAACTCAATTCATTAATACACGATATCACTAAAGCACACTTATTTGGACAATGTGTGGCTTTTGTTTACACCATTGAATTTCAAAAAAGAGGATTGCCACATGCTCACATACTTTTAATACTGCAGGAAAAAGACAAGTTGAACACTGCAGAGAGAGTGGATTCAGTAATTTCTGCACAATTGCCAGACCAATAAAAATATACAAAACTTTGGGAGATTGTTACACATAGAATGATTCATGGCCCATGTGGAGAGATGAATCCAATTTCACCATGTATGGAAAATAAAAAATGTACTAAAGAATTTCCAAAACAATTTCAAATGCAAACTTATGCAAATTGTGATGGATATCCTTTGTATAAAAGAACACAAGGACAAACAGCTATTATCCGGGGCCAAAAGGTTGATAATAGATTTGTCGTTCCATACAATCCACATTTGCTCATTAAGTACAATGCACACATCAATGTGGAAGCTTGCACTTCGATTAAATCAATTAAGTATGTGTATAAATATATATACAAAGGATATGATGCAGCTACTGTTGTTGTACAAGGTGCTGGAAATAAAAACGAAAATCCAATTTTACATGATGAACTATCAAATTATTTAGATGCTCGGTATGTGAGTGCTCCTGAAGCAATGTGGCGCTTTTTGAAATTTGAGATGCATGATCGGTCAAATGCTATCTATCGTTTAGCTGTACATTTGCCTTAAAGTCAGTTGGTTTGCCCTACTCAAGGAAATGAAAGAACTGCATTATATCAAAGTGAAGACAGAGATACCACACTTACTGCGAGGTTTAAATTAAATTGTCAGGATACGCAGGCCAGACAATTTTTATACAAAGAGATACCATATCACTATGTATTTGTAAATGGTCTATGGCGACAACGAAGAAGAGATACACATAAAATCATACCACGCATTTATACCGTCAGTCCAAGGGACATTGAACGTTTCAGCTTAAGATTACTTCTGCTACATGTTCCCGGTGCACAGAGTTTTGAGCATTTACGTACAGTGAATGACATAGTTTATGATACATTCCTATTAGCTGCAAGACATCAAAATTTCATAGCTGATGATACAGAATGGGAGAGGTGTCTGGAAGAAGCAGCACTATGTCAAATGCCTAAGCAAATGAGACAACAATTTGCATTCATTTGTATATTTTGCAATGTACCTGCTGCTTTCACTTTGTGGGAAACATTTAAATTAAACATGTCAGAAGATTTCTTAAAACGTTACAGAGAACCAATAGCTCTGTTAAAAACATTGATGGAAATCCAAGAAATATTGTTGGCTCATGGATTAAATTGTGCAAGTTTTAATTTACCAGATTAAGGATTTATAGATGACACCAATTTTGATGATTATGACACTGAGCTTAAAAAACAAAAAACCCAAGAAAAACTTGCAACTCTAAATAATTTACAGTTAGAAGCATTTCATGCCATCACAAATGCTACAGATGATGAAATGGTCAAAGACCGGTATTTCTATCTAGACGGACCAGGTGGATCAGGAAAAACTTATCTGTACAATTGTTTGATGAGTTATATTCGATCACAGGGTCAGATAGCTATGCCATTTGCAACACCTGGAATTGCTGCACTTTTGTTAGATGGTGGTAGAACTGTGCATAGTGGATTTAAGCTGCCAGTTCCCATTTTGGAAACATCCGTGTCAGATATTCGACTCAATTCCATACAAGCAAAAAAATTCAAACTAACTAAACTAATTATCATAGACGAGGCAACAATGATGTCATGTCCTGCACTGCAATGTATTGACAGATTCTTAAAAGAAGTGATGGATAATAAGTTGCCATTTGGGGGAAAGGTGATGCTGTTAGGAGGCGATTTTAGGCATACATTACCTGTTGTGCCACACGGAAATAGAACAGAGATCATTGAAACATGTACCAAGACCAGTAAACTGTGGCAAATATTTACACATCTCAAATTAGAATTAAATATGAGATCTGAAGGCCAAAATAAATTCAATGACTGGCTCATTAAAATCGGAGATGGAAAACATCCAGAAATACAGCATTTACCAAATGATATCATTGAAATTCCATCAGAAATGGTTTGCAATGAATCACTCATATCAGCCATATTTCTAAACACTCTTAATAATGAGGATTACACAGACATTGCAAACAAAGTAATATTAACATCCAAAAATATCGATGCCTTGAATGTAAATAACGAAATTTTAAAATACATCAATGCACCACAAAAGAATTATTACAGTGCAGATTCTATTCTGTCAGATGATAAAGACAGTGAATCGAATTTTAGTATCGAATTTATTAATTCGTTAACACCATCTGGAATGCCCCCACATATTTTACAATTGAAAAAAGGTGCAATTGTTATGTTATTGCGAAATATGAATCCAAAAAAAGGACTTTGTAATGGGACCTGATTAATTGTGCATGAGTTAAAAGATCATTTTCTACATGCAGAAATTATAACTGGTACCCATAAAGGTGAACGAGTTTTTATACCAAGAATTGATTTAGCTCCAAGTGAGAGTGGTTTGCCCTTTGTCCTTCAACGGAGACAATTTCCAGTTATCATGGCATTTGCTATGACCATCAATAAATCCCAAGGACAAACTTTTAAGTCAGTTGGGATTTTTTTTAAAGGAACCAGTTTTTGCACATGGACAACTCTATGTGGCTTTTTCAAGGTGCACTAATCCAAAAGAAATTAAAGTGCATGTTGAAGAAAATGAAACTGGACAATGGATGTGTTTACACCAAAAACATTGTCTACTATGAGGTGTTGGAAAGATAGAGGACAATGGTTTCATTTTAATGCCAACATTTTATGGGACTCAATATGATTGCACTAAAACAATATTTCACGTAAAACATCTAAAGAATGGACAAAAAAACATAGAGAACAGTGATTTGACTTCCAGTACAAAATTAAAGTACTCAGGGACTCTTTAAATAGGGGACCACTATTTCACTTATGAAAATCTATGTGATATTTGCAGAATGGACAAACTGAAAAAAACAAAAAAAATAACAACAAAAACAACAGTAAAATATCATTAAACAGATTTGAATGGGTTCAAAGTTTTATATTTACATGATTGGCCCCACAAAACAATTAACTGACTTTTTCAGGTTTACAAGAGTTAAATGTTATTGTTTGATGTTACAATTTAAGATGTTAAATATGTGTTTTTGGAATTTTTTTAAAAGTTTGTTAAATATATATGTGGTATAGTCAAACATGTATTGTTAGTATAAAGTTGAAGTATTTTAATAATAATTGGAAATGTATTATTTAAAGACAAAGTATTGATTCAGGGAGAAATCTGATCGCCAGTTAATGGTGTCAGGAAGGAATTAATTTTTTGCCCTCTTTGATACAATTGGACATGTTTCAATAGAGGGTTTTTATTGTTTGCCTTTCTCTGGATTCAATGCTAATTTAGTTTAACAAGAGTGTAACAAATATGTTACAAATGATAAAAAGCATGTTATTGTTAAAACTATTTACTTACTCGAAGTTAATATAGTCTGCAGTTACTCAGTGATAAATATGTATTGAAAAGTGTTAGTATTGTTAACAAAATGTTGAACGAATATTTCATATACAAGTTGCATGATACAAAGTTTAATGTTTGTGAAATATAAGTTGAAAGTTAAATAAAAAAAAGTTAAAAAAAATAATGTGTTTTTATTTTTAGAAAAAAAAAAAAAGGGACAAATGTAGGTGAATCATTTTGTGTTGCTAACAAATTTCACAACATTTAATTTTGATTGACCGTCATTTTTTGACGGGCAAGTCGCTAGTATATATATATATACATGTTAAATATGGAATCCAGTAATGAAACAGGATTTGTTCATCACTAGCTGCTTTTGTCTTCCCAATAAAATAGTGAAATATTCATTGACATCTCACATTTATAAAATTACAGAACATACCAGTTATCTTCTTGGTCTTTTGAGACAAGTGAGTGAAAATACAATTACTGCTTCTGCTGCAATTAGTTCCAGCCTGCCTTATGTTATTGTATAACTGACTTCTACCATATGCTGACATGTCTCTCTGTAATCTGCTTGTTGAAAAATAACCTTTACCCGGTTACTTTATCACAATCCATTATTAAATTGCATAATAATTAGCTTTAATTCTACTTGTGAGGCAGAGTATAATTGATTCTGGAAAGTGGTTATAAAACACAGCTTCGCAATCAGCTTTACTCTTGTCTAACACCATTAATCAATTATGGTCACTATAAAACTCATAGGAGCATAGGTCCATCTAGTCTATCCATATTATCTACCTTGGGTTCATTAAACTGCAGGATAACCTACCATGTCTGCTGAATCTTTCAAGGTCTCTATCATTTCATCCCTCTCCCACTATCACTGTTCAGCATGCTATAGATTACAGTGCAATATTCATTTTAGAATTTGAACATTAAAATGTTATACCTGATCATAGGTTTTATATTTAAGCCAAATTATAAGCTTGTCTCAGTTATTATAAGCAAAAATTCCAAGAGAATAATAAGTCTATCCTGAATAGGATCAACAGTTACAAAAATATCCAAGAACTGCTGCAACTTTCTGTCAAATGCTCCAATTATCCTGTCCCTGTTTTAGAATTCCTATCAACATATTATTAATTGTGCTAAACAATAAGGTAACCTTGGGATAGTCAGCTGTTAGAGACAGTTTGGCTCTGGGTGCTGCAGCAAGGCCTCCAGTAACTGGAGGATTAGCTGATGGATCTCTCCCACAAGCAGGCAACAGCTGGGAACAGCCAGAGGGGCTCATTGCCAGGCCCACCACGAGGCCCGCAAAACTTTGAAAAAGGCTCGACATGGGCGCCAAAGGCGCTTATGGCGATGCCCGTCATCAGAGCTGAAGGCCGTAGGCCTTTGGAGCTTATCATGAGGCACGCAAGGCTTTAAAAAAATTATAACTGTAGTGGCCCACATTTTTTCAAGCACGTAACTCAGAAGCCATCGGAAAAACGCCAAAAGACGCAAATTAATAAAAAAATAACTGACAACCTCACACACAGCACAGGGGAGAGGCAGGGTGCCTTTAAATGAGGTTGAAAGATAATTTGATGTTTAATTGGAGTTTTTGGGAGTTTTTGAAATCGGGTAAGAGAGGAAAAAATGGGGGCCGTAAAGATGTAATTGTTTAAAAAAAGGCTGACAATGAGGAAGAAGCCCTTGAAGAGGGAGAGGAAAAGAAAGACACAGGGGAGGGAGATTGGGGAGAGGATGCAAAGAGACACATGGGTGAGAGAGGGGGGCAAGACACACAGGGGAGGGAAAAAAAGGAAAAAAAACAATGGGCACTGAGAGGGGGCAAAGAGACAGCAGGAGGAAGAGAGGGCGAAACAGACACATGGAAGGGAAAGGAGGGAAACAGACACAGGGGTCAGAGAGTTAGGAGAGGCTCGAAGGCGCTCATTGTGGACCTTGCCGAAGGTGCTCAGCGCGAGGCACGAAAGTGGCGGGTTGGACAACGCCTGCAATGAGTGCTCATTGCGGGGCTTGCGATGAGCGCCTTCAGGCCCGTAAAGTAGAGGGGGAGAGGCTCACAATGAATGCCAAAGGTACTTATTGCGAGGCATGAAAGTGGCGGGTTGACCAAGGCCTGCAATGAGCGGCAAAGCAGCTCATTGCAGGGCTCTCGATGAGCACCTTCGGTAAAGTAGATGGTGGGAGAGGCCATAAAGTAGATGGTCTGAGAGATTTGCAATGAGCGCGAAGGCCCACAATTTAGAGGGGGAAGAGCCTTGCATTGTGTGGCAAACAGCATTGCCAGTCTTCAAATTTTATTGCCATAATTTTTGATGGGCAAGTCGCTAGTTAGAGATAATGGTTTGGCTATTACAGAACCCAGTTCCCTAAGTACCCTTGGATGTATTCCATCAGCACATGGGGCTTTATTGCCATTTTTTTTCCAACCGCTTTTGGATTACTTCGTAAATTAACCAATTATTTGGTGAAGGTAGTGTAGCCCCATTTTGTTGCAGTGTCCCAACCACTATACATCCCTTGTGTATACCGAAGAAAATAACTTATTTAGCACATCTGTGTTTTCCTGGTCACTATAGCATCCTTCCTGGCCTTCTTCAGTTAATATATTTAAACAAAATGTTAAGATTAGTCTTAACCTCATTTGAAAGAAACTTTTCATTTAATAGCACATTTGTAAGCCTTGTTGATTTCCTTGTATTCACGTAAATTAGTCTCTGTCCCCTCTTTTTGTATAATTTAAATGTCTATTTTTATTCTTTATCTTAATCTTTAAATCATTGTTAAGCCACATCAGATGTGGTTTACTCCTCTTACTTTTATTTTCACTTAATGGGGATAAGTATGTATATTTAGTAAGGTTTTTTAATGTTGTTGATGTTCCGTATTTTTACCTGTCTTTGTCCTAGTCTATGGCCTCCATTCAATTGAGAAAATTGTAGTTACAAGAGCCCATAATGGAGCACGTAAAATAATTTCCTATTCAATTGACGTCTTTTAGTTACCTGCAAACAATTTACGGGTTACAGGCTGAAAATCCCTGCGGTTGTCAAAATCGTAACTCCAATCCATCTAAGCCTTTGATCTTTCAAGCCCGTAAATGTTACAATTGCAAATCGCTATTCAATTGCTACGATTCCGCAAGCCCGCAATTGCCATTAAATCCGTCAATGACAAATGTAGAAGAAAATCTTACGGGTAGCTCGCAAGGGGGTTAAACACAGGTCTGTAGCACTGTAAATGTCAATAAAAAATCAATACTGTACTTTAAAAGACGGGGAAAGCAATGAAAGACATTAGAATTACACAACAGGCTCAAGCTCTCAAATCTGCAATACATGTTTTGTTTTTTTTACGTTTTGTTTCCGTGTTATATAAATCTCAGTATTCAAGGAGTTAATACATATCAGGTCAACCACATGGACTTGAACAGTATCGTCATTTATTTTTATTATTTTGTACATTGCTGGATTGCGAGACCGATCGCCTATCCTACTACTAAACGCTAATTGATTGTGGTTTAAACTCCATGTTTTACTGACGTCACGATGACAGTCTCATTTACATAGTTACATAGTATCATAGTTACATAGTCATTTAGGTTGAAAAAATACTTTAGTGCATCAAGATCAACCATTTTAGATCGCCTCTGATCTGCAATTTGCAGATTTATTGTTTATTGATCCAGAGAAGGAAAACAGAAAAAAAAAACAGTGAAACTTTGCCAATACTCAACAGGGAAAAAATATAAAATTCCTTCCTGACCACAGATACTGGTGATTGGATTCATCCCTGGATCAATACTCCAACTCTATTTATCCAGGATAGCCCTTAATGCCCTTCAAATTTAAAAATATGTCCAATCCCTTTTTAAAGTTATCTATCGAATCCGCTGTCACCACCTCCTTTGGTAGAGAATTCCACAGATTAACCACCCTTACTGTGAAGAAAACTTTTTCTTTATTTAAGGTGAAATCATTTTACTTCTAATCTCAAAGGATGTCCCCTTGTCATTTGAAAACCTCTGGGCACAAAAAGCTCCCTTGATAAAGCCTTGTATTGACCCTAGATATATTTATATAAGGTAATCATATCCCCTCTTAGACGCGTTTTTTCTAGAGTAAATACGTTTAATTTTGTTAGTCTTTCTTCATAACTTAGCCCCTTCATTCCCTTAATTAGTTTTGTTGCCCTTTTCTGTACTTTTTCCAGCTCTAAAATGTCCTTTTTATGAAGTGGTGCCCAAAATTGTACTCCATATTCCAAATGAGGGCGTACTAGAGATTTGTATAGTGGCAGAATTATATTTGCTTCCCTGGCTTCTATACCCTTCTTAATACATGCTAATATTTTTTATTTGCCTTTGCAGCTACTGCTTGGCTTTGAGCACTGTTACCTAGGTTGTTGTCCACAAGCACTACCAAATCCCTTTCAATATCTGATAAACCTCGATTTGCTCCATTAAGATTATAAATTGCATAGCTATTTTTCCTTCCCAGAGGCATAACATTACATTTATTCATATTAAATCTCATCTGCCATTTAGATGCCCATTCCTCAATTTTATGTAAATCCCTTTGGAGGGAAAGCACATTATTATCTGATTTAATTACCTTGCCCAACTTCGTGTCATCAGAGAAAATGGAGACACCACACTCCAATCCTACCTCTAAGTCATTAATAAATATGTTAAAAAGGAGAGGACCTAATACTGAACCCTGAGGAACCCCACTCACCACATTAGTCCAATCGGAGTATGTTCCATTTACAACAACCCTTTGCTTCCTGTCTTTTAGCCAGCTCTCAATCCATGAGCAGATATTTACTGCAATTCCTGTATCTCTTAGTCTCCCATGTGGCACTGTATCAAAAGCCTTTGCAAAATCCAAAAAGACTACATCCATTGAGTTGCCTTGATCCAGGTTCCTACTAACCTCCTCATAGAAACTAATTAGATTTGTTTGACATGACCTATCCCTCATAAATCCATGTTGACTCCTACTTATAATCCTATTCAAATAGACATATTCTTGTATATTATCCCTTATTAACCCTTCTTAAAGCTTCCCCACTACAGAAGTGAGGCTCACTGGTCTATAATTTCCCAGATCTCCTTTTGCTCCCTTTTTAAATATAGGTATCACATCAGCTTTTCTCCAGTCATCTGGTAGAGACCCTGTGTTGAGTGAATCTTGAAACATGTAATATAATGGTTTGGCTATTACAGAACCCAGTTCCCTTAGTACCCTTGGATGTATTCCATCAGGACCCGGGGCTTTATTAACATTTATTTTTTCAAGTAGGTACCGTATATACTCGAGTATAAGCCGACCCGAGTATAAGCAGAGGCACCTATTTTACCACAAAATACTGGGTAAAATGAGGGACTTGTGTATAAGCCGAGGGTGGGAAATGTGCTGCCCCCTCTCTCTCCCGTGTTTCTTCTACTCTCTCCCTTCCCTGTGTCTCTCCCCCCTCCCTTATCACCCTCCTCAACCCCCCTCCTCATTCTCAACCTCCCTCCTCAACCCCACTCCTCATCCTCAACCTCCCTCCTCATCCTCAACCTCCCTCCTCATCCTCAACCCCCTCATCCTCAACCCCCCATCCTCAACCCCCTCCTCAACCTCAACCCCCCTCCATAACCTCAACCTCCCTCCTCATCCTCAACCTCCCTCCTCATCCTCAACCCCCTCCTCAACCTCCCTCCTCATCCTCCCTCCTCAACCCCCCTCAACCTCACTCCTCAACCCCCCCATCCTCATCCTCCCATCCAAACCCTCCATCTTCATCTTCCCCCCTCAACCTCCCATCCTCATCCACAACCCCCCCCCCATCCTCAACCCCCTCCTCACCCCCTCCCCCCCTCAACCTCAACCCCCATATATCGGGTGCCGGGGTCACGACGGAACAGAGGCCGGAGAAGAAACAGGTAAGTGAGGGGGAGGTATTTAGAGGGGAGAAAGTGAGGAGGGAGGTTGAGGATGAGGAGGGGGGTTAAGGATGAGGAGGGGGAGGGAAAGAGACACAGGGGGTAGAGAGACACGAGGGGTTAGAGAGACATAGGGGGGTAGAGAGACACGGGGGGTAGAGAGACACGGGGGGGGGGGTTAGAGAGACACTAGGGGGGGTGACTCGAGTATAAGCCAAGGGGGCCCTTTTTAGCCTTAAAAAAAGGGCTGAAAAACTCGGCTTATACTCAAGTATATACGGTATATTGTTTCAATAAATTACATTGTGTCCGCACCAATTCAGCTGCCTTCACAGCACACTTAGATATGTTCAAATCAATCGAGAATTAAGTCATTCAGTCAGATGCAGGTCTCTAATGCACATCTGAGTGTAACGCTTATGTGGAGATATGCCTGTAAAACAGAAAAGTCACATGGAAGAACATAGGAGTGCAGGTCCTGCAGGCCACTCACTCCCTAGTATCCTGGGGGTATTAAGGGGAGTATAACTGATATATAATAGCACAAATGGAGGTTCATAAAATATAATCTTTTATTATGATTATTAAAAAAAGAAATAATGATAAAAAAAGACTAATAAAAGACAAACTTTTGGAATGGGAGCCTCACTATGACAGTCCCCAGTCAGATTAGTGTTGGCCGTTCATAACACTGGTCAACAAAGTTTTGTGTCTCAGAGCAAATAAGGGTTGTGCTGATTGTACTGTAATTT
Organism: Discoglossus pictus; assembly: GCA_027410445.1. NCBI lineage: Eukaryota > Metazoa > Chordata > Amphibia > Anura > Alytidae > Discoglossus > Discoglossus pictus. The sequence continues at coordinate 347,634,426 of CM050165.1, forward strand.
ATCCCACTGATTTCGAAAATGGTCTCAAAATTGTTTTATCACCCATAGCATTAAAGTTATGTCATCTTTACATTGTACTATATAACACATTCATACAGCATTAAGATATGTTAATTTTCCAGCAGTATAATCCTAGTATTATTTTTAAATATTGTAAATTCTATTGATTAGTCAACATAAAAAAGGCCTAGAGTGATAAACAGTTGAGTCATATTGTGTCACGTGATGCTCTTGAGGCATGATGAGTCACGTGTTTGCTTGTTTACTGTATACTGAGTCAGCGCTCCTGGCCAGTTAATGGACAGAGTCCATTCTTGAAACATCTAATGCTTTGAGTATATGTTATTTGTGTAGTTCTATGTTACATTTTATGTTCATAATACGAAGTTGAACAATGCCAAGAAATGGTATTAATCATCCAGACTCATTCTGCTACATTAGCAGTGAGGTGATATATAAAAATCATAAACATGGTTTTTACTCCACTTATTAAGAAGTGTTATGAACTTCACTTTGGATGTAAAGTCAGTGACCGAGATAAAAGTTGGGCCCCTCATTTTTGTTGTCGTACCACAAGTTGGTCAACGGGTTCTCGACATATGAATTTTGCTGTTCCAATGATTTGGGGAGAACAAAAAGATCCCTTTACAGATTGTTACTTTTGTTTACCATCTGCCATCAGGCCAGTGCTGCATAGTGAAGAATTGTCTGTGTCAACACCTCCAAAAGAAGTAATACTTAGTGATGATGAACAAGATCCTGTATAGCATGGTGATTATGATATAAGGCTTGATCAAACTTTTAAGGCTTCCTGTTCATCGCTACAACCACATTTCCTTACCCAAGGAGATTTCAATGACCTCATCCGAGACTTGAACTGACAGTATCTCACAAAAGTGAGTCCACACCTCACATTTATGTACATATTTTATTATATCTTTTCATGTGACAACACTGAAGCAATGACGCTCTGCTACAATGTAAAGTAGTAAGTGTTCCACCTGTATAACAGTGTTAAATTGCTGTTCCCTCAAAATAACTCAACACACTGCCATTGGCTACAAAAGTGAGTACAAAAGTGAAAATGTCCAAATTGGGCCCAACTAGCCATTTTCCCTCCCTGGTGCCATGTGACTCATTAGTGTTACAAGGTCTCAGGTGTGAATGGGAAGCAGATGTTTTACATTTGGTGTTATCGCTCTCACACTCTCATACTGGTCACCTGAAGTTCAACATGGCACCTCATGGCAAAGATCTCTCTGAGGATCTGAACAAAAGAATTGTTGCTCTACATAAAGATGTCCTAAGCTATAAGAAGATTGCCAAGACCCTGAAACTGAGCCACAGCACGTTGGGCAAGACCATACAGCGGTTTCACAGGACAGGTTTCACTCAGAACATGGTTGACCAAAGAAGTTGTGCGCACATGCTCAGCGTCATATCCAGAGGTTGTCTTTGGGAAATAGACATATTTGCTGCAGAGGTTGAAGGAGTGGGGGGTCAGCCTGTCAGTGCTCAGGCCGCAAACTGCATCAAACTGGTCTGCATGTCTGTCGTCCCAGAAGGAAGCCTCTTCTAAAGATGATGCACAAGAAAGCCTGCAAACAGTTTGCTGAAGATAATCAGACTAAGGACATGGATTACCTGAACCATGTACTGTGGTCTGATGAGACCAAGATAAACTTATTTGGTTCAGATGGTGGCAAGCTTGTGTGGTGACAACCAGGTGAGGAGTACAAAGAAAAGTGTGTCTTGCCTATAGTCAAGCATGGTGGTGGGGGTGTCATGGTCTGGGCCCGCATGAGTGCTGCCAGCACTGGGGAGCTACAGTTCATTGAGGGAACCACCAATGCCAACATGTACTGTGACATACTGAAGCAGAGCATGATCCCCTCCCTTTGATAACTAACCAAAACACACCTCCAAGATGACCACTGCCTTGCTAAAGAAGCTGAAGGTAAAGGTGATGGACTGGCCAAGCATGTCACAAGACCTAAACCCTATTGAGCATCTGTGGGGCATCCTCAAACGGAAGGTGTGGGAGTGCAAGGTCCATCAGCTCAGTGATTTCATCATGGAGGAGTGGAAGGGGACTCCAGTGGCAACCTGTGAAGCTCTGGTAAGCTCCATGCCCATGAGGGTTAAGGCAGTGCTGGAAAATAATGGCGGCCAAACAAAATATTGGCACTTTGGGCCCAATTTGGACATTTCCACTTAGGGGTGTACTCACTTTTGTTGCCCATGGTTTAGACATTAATGGCTGTGTGTTGAGTTATTTTGAGGGGACAGCAAATTTACACTGTTATACAGCCTGTATGCTTACTACTTTACATTGTAGCAGAGTGTCATTTCTTCTGTGTTGTCACATAAAAAGATATAATAAAATATTTACAAAAATGTGAGTGGTGTACTCACTTTTGTGAGATACTGAGATATCTAAAACGTAAGCAGAACTTTTAGGCTCCAGGTTGAAAGGCTGAAATCTTCTCCATAAGGAAACTAAATTTAGTTTTTTTAGAGATAGGCATAGTGACTTTAAGGATTTATTTTCCCTTGAAGATGAACTTGTTTTTTGCAATGATGTTTACTCTGTCATGGAAGCACTTGGTCACGAGTACAAAATGGAGGATTGGCATTTATTTATCGATTCTTCTAAAGTTAGCTTGAAAGCTGTGCTTCTCCACAAAGGAAAACCGTTTCCATCAGTGCCACTAGCTCATGTTGCAAATATCAAAGAAACTTATGAGAGCATGAAACTCGTCCTTGAAAAAATCAGATATGAAAAATACAAATGGAATATCTATGATGACTTGAAAGTAGTCGCTCTTTCGCTTGGACTACAACTTGGTCACACAAAGTACAGCTGTTTTCTTTTTGAGTGGGACAGCAGAGACCGAAGAAATCATTACAATCAGAAACAATGGATAAAACGAACATCACTAACTCCAGGACAGAAGAGTGTTGCCAATACACCTCTCTATGATTCAGATAAAATGTGTCTAACTCCACTCCATATAAAGCTTGGATCTAAACTTTGTCAAAATGATGGATCGAAGTGGACCTGGATTTACATATTTAACAAAAAAATTTCCAAGGATCAGTGATGCAAAGATCAAAGAGGGGATCTTTGTAGGACATCAAATAAGACAACTGATTAAAAATGAGAACTTTGATAGTCAGTTATACCAGGCTGAAAAAGCTGTATGGAAATCTTTCAAGAGTGTTTGCCAGAACTTCTTAGGGAATCATAAGGCAGACAACTACAAAGAAATAGTGGATGATCTATTGCAATCTTAAAATATTATGGAATGTAACATGTCTTTGAAAATCCATCTATTGGATTCGCGCCTGGATTCCTTCCCAGCAAATCTTGCGGACGTAAGCGATGAACATGGTAAACAATTACACCAGGATATTTTCAAAATGGAAATGCGGTACCAGGGCAAGTGGAGTCATGAAATGCTTGCTGATTACTGTTGGACCCTTAAGAGGGATATTCCTGAGAAAAAATACAGAAGAAAATACTATACTTCTACCTTTTAGGGGAGTTAGTCCTTTACTATGTACGTATTTTAAATATATGTAATACTGTAAACTTAAAATCACTGTCTCTTAAAATCCTAACGCGATAGAGAAATTCTAAAAAGATATTTGTATTCAACACAAAAAATAGTTATTTTGACTTCTGAGACAAAAAATAAGTAAAATACTGTTGACCAGTGTAATTCGATTTTTGATGTGAAATTATACTGTACAATTATGCTTTCAATCATCCCTATTAAATTCCAATGCCATAAGTGCAACATGAGCCCAATGGCTGTGGGCTCCAAATTTGAGCGAGTTATAGAGCTATTAAATTAGAACATTCTGCAAGTTATGGGCTTGAGACGCAAAACCGTAATCCATTTGTTGAATGTTGGATGCCAGGCCATGATCATGCTCAATCAGTCAAACCTGTAGTTATGGGTTTAGATGGAGCCAATGGCAACAGAGATCGTCATAATTACATGACAGAAAAATGGAGGTGGGATTTCAAAGTCTTACGGGTTTCAATTACGCGTTACGATCGGACCCACATTCCCGAAATAATGCAATATTGATAAAGCCGTAAATATGATATTCTATTACATGCGAGTTCCATTATATGTATAATCACATTGATTGCCGGGATCGATATATCACAGAATTTAAACATAAAAAAATATTTTATATTGCCGATTTGCAAGCTTCAGAATCTTGTGCGATTAATTGTAATACCTAACATCACTTTACCTTTTCATATCAGTACAGTAGTGTGTGTAAATTTGCATTTAAAGTGCTACGGATTGGACTTTACCCCCGTTGCGGGTCCTCTCTGGTACCCATTGGCTTCTTGGCTCCATTTGCATGTTAAGGGGTTGAACGCCAGTGAATTTTTTGCAATTTAATAGCTAAATTGGAACATAGAGATTACGGGTTTGACAGAACAAAGGATTTGCGGCCGCAAAGTTCCATGTTCCACATCCCATAGGCTTTTTTTGCTCATAACCCGCAGATCGGCAGCGGCCTGCTTTACGGGGCCAATTTAATAGCCGCAAAGCTTACAGGCTACGTTACAGGTTACGGTTTTACACGTTAGGGGAATTTCATAGGGCTGATAGTGTTTTAACATTAATGAAAGTTGCATACTCAGATTTTTGCCACGACAATCTAAGCCAGTGGTTCTCAACCCCTATTTTTTGGTCATGGTACAGTACTCGTTGCCATGAGCACAGTGTAAATGGGCAAAACATAGAGAATGTAAGAGTCAGGAAGTTAGTACATGCACATCTTCCATTCAATAACAACACCAGTGTCATGACAGGGGGTTAACTCTCCGTCCATGCCCAGGGTTCCTTTCCAATACCAGCTGCAGCAGACAGCAGAATATCAGTAGTCTTTCATCAGATCAGACAGCGAGAAACAGAGCACGTAAATCCCAGCATTCAAAAAAAGAACATAGTTCCATCACTTATGTATTAACCAGAAGATCTCTTTAATGAGCAAAGTATAGCATATTTATAGTAAAAATATAATGGTAACTAAATACAATAACAAAAAGTAATTAAACTGTGGTGGCATAAAACAATATAAATTGGTAATATAACCAAGAACACTAGATCAGAAGACCAAATTAAACTATTTACCCAGAACTGTTGAAATATATGTGACCGGTTAGTATCTGGATGATTGCATCTCTCAACAGGAGACCCTCAATTATAACATTTTCCATTGTTAAAATAAAGTAGTTGAGGCACAGGGTCAGCTCCATAAAGGACCTCTTTGATCTGTATGTGCAAACAATAATTTGATTACACCACCATAGACCAGATGTTATAGCTTAAATTACCATAAATATTATATACAAATATCAGGCATGTTTAACATGAATATAACCACTATAGCAAGCTTTTACTCACAAATATAGTGCACTCAATACTACAGTACAGTAAAACCAACACCACTATGAAACAGCAAATACGTAGAAAGTTAAACACAGCACCAACACTTGATTGGTGATAACCAGTTTGTGTTGGGTTATTTTCAAGTTCAAGGTCTACTAACCCCATATTATGTATGCTCGGTATGTACATTTATTTATTCTGCAATTAATTTTACATAACACTCAAAAAAATTTATGCATACCAAGCAAAACTCAAGACATACTATTGCGCCATACCAGTTGAGAATCATTGATCTACACAATCAAATAATCACTGAATGATACTGAGTTGCCCCTTCTTCACTGCAATATCTTGGTTACAATCTAAATTTGTTTCTTATAATATATATTAAGTCATTTGATATTCCATTACATCTTTTTACAAAACTATTCATTAATTTAGTTACCGGTGTCGTTCCTTTGTATATGAGTAGTCATTCCACAGATTCAGTGTATCAGAGGATGGTGTAAACAGAGCTGAGGAGACTAATGGCGATGTACATTGCCAGTCATTAATATATCTCAACTAATGGCTTTACATCAATCACTATGGCCAGCTACAGCTCCAATATAGCACATCCCAGGAAACTGTAATAGCGGACTCTCACACACAATGAGCATTTTCCTGCCTACTGTGGAATCATCAAGCATGGGCACCATACAAAACTGGCACATTATTATCACTCACATTGATGTCATAAACAGGGGGTGGCATCCAATCATTAAACCTGGCACTATCAAATGGCAAAATATGTTTGACAGAAACAAACCTCAATAAAACCACTAAAAGATAACAATTTTAAAGATCACTTTTTACTTAATTTAAAAATCATTCCATCTGTCAGTTAAAGGCAGGAAATGAAGGAAGGAAATTTGTATAGCAACCAAGACACATCACATGCATACATAGAAATATGTACATTAATAGTATACTTAATTGGATTTGATCCTATGAATTCAGAAAAAGCATTACAAAATTTAGTGTATTAAATAACAGAATAACTTTTAAGACTTTGTGAACTCACCCTAATATTTCCGTGCTTGAAAACAAAGTCTAAGTGCTTGCCCCATTCTGTCAGTTCTCGGTTATAAAAGAGAATCTCATGAGAATACCATCATGTCAATCAGATGCATATTACAGGATGATTTTTCTCCATGATCCCATAAGTTTTGATTACATGTGACTCTCACTGTAAAGGATAGCAAGTAGGGGGGGAGCGCAAGTGTTTTATTTAGTGATGTTTTATGATAGAGACTGTGCTTAATAAAATCCCTCCCCAATGAAAAGACTGGCATAGAACCATGACTTGATCATATCCATAAGAGATTGAATCCCTTCCAGAAAACTCTTCCATCATGGGTGTAGAAACTGGGGGGAGGGGGGCGATGGGGACAAATCCCCCCCCCCCCCCCCCAGATTTTTCAATGTGTGTGCTTATGTATAGAGAAGCAGTTGTGTGGATCTTTATACTATATGGGGTATTTCCCCAGATTTTCTTTAGCTCCTGCACCCATGTCTCCCATCAACATACTCTAGTCAAGAAATTCCAAGCTATTATGCAAATATTAATTAATACATATCAAAATACACAAGTGCAAACTAATGATATACTTAACACACCAAACACATATAATGTAAAAGAATAGGGAGTTATCATCAAATTTCAGTAGGGTGGACTACCAGAGATTGTGCAGGAGTAAGAGGTGATGCTAATGGGTGAAGATGCCAGTGCATATTATAATACATATCAGTTTACCATCTGCAGTATAGCACTGTGCATGTATACAGTTCATTCATTGTTTTATTCATTCGTACACAAAGCATTTGTCCAGTCAGATGGACAAAGAGTTAGTGACATTCTTGTAGTACCCACACACTGGGAACTCTGAGTTCATTTAAATGAGCAAAAGGGCTATTGATTCATTTAACTTACAATTTTAATTTGAATAAATTGAAGATATATACAATTTCTCAGAGAGACAATATATACTAACTAGTGGCTCATTATGCTTATTAGTGTCACATATATAAAGGCATGTACCAAATTAGAACATAGAACTGGATTGTTTATGGACATCACATAACTTGATTAGAACACTGTGCCACTAACTAGCGTTTTGTGTAGCTCAAATAAGTGGGTATTTTACCGATAATATGTTGGGGACAATCAGTAGTGCAATATAAAGCTAGTTTTAATAAAGTGAATAAATGCACTTTAAAGGATTAGTGAAGTTTCATATTTGTAGTATGCACTCATGAAGAACCTGATTTGATAAGAACCAAAATGTTTGTAATAAAACTATCAAATAAACACAGACACTTTTTTAACTTTTGTGTTCAACTTTAAAGGCATCAAGCATTTACTTTTGGCCCTAAAAGTATTAGGCGTCAGGGAGGAATCGGTGGAAATTTGAGTGCAGATCTCTATTTAGATTTACTGAAAGCCAATAGGAATTTACATTTGACAAGACAAATACATGTAAGTGCAAATTACAGTCGTATAACCCATCCACTCAGTATCCAGACCAAGACGGATGTTAAATGGCAAAAGAAAGTCTGTTAATTTGAAGATTTTGTCTTGAAATGTTGTTATGATCAATATAATGATTAAATAGCTTTCAATGTTGTTAGTGATTTACATACATCACAAACATGGGAATTTATTTCCAAAATGTTGTGGTCATTTAGAGTTTGACTGATAGGACCTAACTGAATCTTGTCGGTGTTCATCAAATAACTAGAATAGGTAAGTAAGCAACGATTTTCCATTCTTGTAGAGTGCTTTGGTAATTTTTACAAGATTCGAAGCTCAAAACAGGGCCTTCAATTTTCTGCAGTTGTTAATATTGTAGAATATTATTTATTTCCTTGTTCTTATCCCTTGTACAGCTCTACGGAATATATTGGCTCTTTACAATTAAACGTTAATAATAATAATGATCACATATAGTTTTCATAGTGTGTAACGTTGCAGGCTGGAGAGCATGCGCACTATGAAAACTATTAAGCAATGCGCAGCCCATGCGCATTGCCCATGCACGCAAATTTGCTTCATTAGACTTGCATGCGCAACTTGCGGCACCTGCTGCGCATGCACATTGCACAGTCAGGAGAAAGGGGAGGAGGAGGGGAGAAAGACAAAGAGGGCAGAGGTAGGGGAGAAAGAAACAGGAGAGGAGGGAAGAAAGACACAGTAGAGGGGGGAAAGACGCACAGGGGAGGGAGGGGGGAAGGGAAAGAAACACAGGAGAGGGAGGAGGGGGGAAAGAGACACATGGGAGGGGGGAGAGACACACAGGGGGAGGGGGAAGAGACACAGGGGAGAGACACAGGGGAGGGAGGAGGGGGGGAAGAGACAGGGGAGGTGGGAAGAGACACAGGAGAATGGGAGAGACACAGGAGAGGGGGGAAAGAGACACATGGGAGGGGGAAGAGACATTGAATGGGGGGAGAGACACAAGGGGGAAAGACACATGGGAGGGAGTGGGGGAAAAGAGACATAGGGGAGGGAGGAGGGGGAAGAGACAAAGTGGAGGGGAGGAGACACAGGGGAGGGGAGAGACAGAGGGGAGGAGAGGAGACACATAGGAGGGGGAAAGAGACACAGGATGGGGGAAGAAACACAGGGGAAGGGTAAAGAGAAACAGGGGAGGGAGTAGGGGAAAAGAGACACATGGGAGGGGGAAGAGCCATGGAATGGGGGAAGAGATACAGGGGAGGGGGGAAAGAGACATGTGAGGGAGTGGGGGTAAGAGAATCAGGGGAGGGAGGAGGGGGGAAGAAACACAGGGGATGGGGGAGACAAAGGGGAGGGGGAGAGACAAAGGGTAGGAGAGGAGACACATGGGAGGGGGAAAGAGACACAGGATGGGAGAGACACAGGGGAGGGGGAGAGACGCACACTAGGGAAAGGAGAGACACATGGAGTGGAAAGACACATGGGAGGGAGGAAAAAGACATGGGATGGGGAAGGGACACAGGGGAGGGGGAGAAGAGAGACAGGGGAGGGAGTGGGGGGAAAGAGACACATGGGAGGGAGTGGGGGGAAAAGAGGCACAGGGGAGGGGGCAGGGACACAGGGGAGGGAGGAGGGGGAAGAGACACAGGGGAGGGGGGGGAGACATACAGAGGAGATGGGGAGACACAGAGGAGTCGGGAAGGGACAAAGGGGATGGGGAAGAGAAATGGGATAGGGAAAAGATACAGGGGAGGGAGTGGAGGGGAAAGAGCCACAGTGGAGGGAGGGGGAGGGGAATGAGACACAGAGGAGAGAGGGGGAGGGAAAGAGACACAGAGGAGGAAGGATGGGGGAAAGAGACACAGGGCAAGGGGGAAGAGAAATAGGGGAGGGGGAGAGACGCAGGGGAGGGGGAAAGAGACACATGGGAAGGGGAAGAGACACTGAATGGGGAAGAGACACAAGGGAGGGGGAAAGAGACACATGGGAGGGGTGGGGAAAAGAGACACAGGGGAGGGAGGAGTGGAATAGACAAAGGGGAGGGGAGGAGACATAGGGGAGGGGGAGAGACACAGGGGTGGAGAGGAGACACATAGGAGGGGGAAAGCAACACGGGTTGGGGAAGAAACACAGGGGAAGGGGTAAAGAGACACAGGGGAGGGAGTGGGGGAAAAGAGACACATGGGAGAGGGAAGAGACATGAAATGGGTGGAAGAGACACAGGGGAGGGGGAAAGAGTTACATGTGAGGGAGTGGGGGGAAGAGACACCGGGGAGGGAGGAGGAGGGAAGAGACACAGGGGAGGTGTGAGACACAGGGGAGGGGGGAGAGACACAGGGGAGGGGGGGAGACACTTAGGGGGGAAAGAGACACAGGATGGGGGATCCACACAGAGAAGGGGGGAGAGACACACGGTAGGGAGGGAAGAGACACATGGGGGGAAAGACACCTGGGAGGGAGGAAAGAGACATGGGATGGGGGAAAGACACAGGGGAGGGGGAGAAGAGACACAGGGGAGGGAATGGGAGGGAAAGAGGCACAGGGGAGCGGGGAAAGGGACACAGGGGAGGGAGGAGGGGGGAAGAGAGACAGGGGAGGGGGAAGAGACACAGTGGAGGGGGAAGACACACAGAGGAGAGGGGAGACACTTGTTTTTAGGCATTCCTTTTAAATGTTATTAAGATGCTCCCAGAAACGGTTCTTTTGAGATCTTTTTGTTTTAGCACCATATTGTTTTCGACACTGGCAAGTGATAACGTATACCTCAAAATCCTTCATGCAGTTAGAGAGCTGTTGTATTTTAAAAGATTTATTTTTGCTGGTTGAGAAGACTATGAGCCACTTTCAACTTGGAAGCCGTTCGGAGCCCGCAAAAAGACGCCAACTGAGTCGCAAATTAAGTTGCGACCTCGCTTACGGGCTACAGGATCACCCGAAACCTCAATTGAATATGGCCCTATGTCTCGTTAAGTTTTAAATGTTTGCATGTAGTGCAATTCTTTGTCCTAAATCCCAAACATCCTGTAATACTATTTTGAGCCAGCTTGCACTTGTTAGCTGTGTATTCCTTTCTTTACTCCTCAACTCGCTTGGTGTCAAAACATTTTTTAAGTTCATATTCCTCCTATATGTGATTAGAGGTTTCTTTGGAATAATATTGTTCAAGACTTCATCCTTAATATTGGCCAAAGTTTATATAAGCTTTTGTTTAATTCCTTTGATACTTTACTATACTATAATTCTACCTGTATTTCTTTTCTTTAAATTACTTTTCTTTTATGATTTACCCGGCTGATTTAGCAGACCTTTCTGACTGATTATTTGGTTTTTATAATAGGCCTCCTTTATGACACTCGGTTTATATCCCTTATCTATGAACTTCTTTTCTAATATATTAAATTTCTTTTCGAAATCTTTATTTTGTGTACAATTCCTCCTAATTCGTTGGAATTGACTAAAAGGAATGTTAATTATTCAATGAGATGGTGCCCGCTTTTGGCATTTAAAAATCCATTAAAATCCGTAGGTTTTGTGTGTAATCGCGAGATAATGCCAGTCATCTCTCCCACTAGTATCACATCCAAGAATGTGTTTAGGAAATGTTAAAAAATGTTTACTGTTTCAGGGCTAAAATTCACCAGTGTCAAAAAAGTGATGAATGACATATAAATATATACTAAATAATGTAAGGATATTTGTATTATTTTCCCCAAAAATGATATCCAAGAATGACATCTGTGTATTCATTGTGAATGTCAAATTAAATGTATTTGAATTTACATAAGTAAGGAAGCGGTTGAGATCTTCCTCACACGTACAGTGGGGGGGAAAAGTATTTGATCCCCTGCTGATTTTGAACGTATGTCCACTGACAAAGAAATTATCAGTTTATGATTTTAATTGCAGGTGTATTTTAACAGTGAGAGACAGAACAAAACAAAAAAAAAATGCATGTCAAAAAAGTTATAATTTGATTTGTAAAATCAAACCCTTGTTGGCAATCACAGAGGTCAGATGTTTCTGGTAGTTGGCCACCAGGTTTGCGCACATCTCAGGAGGGATTTTGTTCCACTCCTCTTTGTAGATCCTCTCCAAGTCATTAAGGTTTCAAAGCTGATGTTTGGCAACTCGAACCTTCAGCTCCCTCCACAGATTTGCTATGGGATTAAGGTCTGGAGACTGGCTAGGCTACTCCAGGACCTTAAGGTGCTTCTTCTTGAGCCACTCCTTTGTTGCCTTGGATGTGTGTTTTGGGTCATTGTCATGCTGGACTTCCTATCCACGACCTATTTTCAATGCCCTGGCTGAGGGAAGGAGGTTCTCACCAAAGATTTGACGGTACATGGCCCCATCCATCGTCCTTTTGATGCGGTGCAGTTGTCCTGTCCCCTTAGCAGAAAAACACCTCCAAAGCATAATGTTTCCACCTCCATGTTTGACGGTGGGGATGGTGTTCTTGGGGTCATAGGCAGCATTCAGTTGAGTTGATGCCAAAGAGCTCGATTTTCGTCTCATCTGACCACAACACTTTCACCCAGTTCTTCTCTGAATCATTCAGATGTTCACTGGCAGACTTCAGACGGGCCTGTACATGTGCTTTCTTGAGCAGGGGACCTTGCAGGCACTGCAGGATTTCAGTCCTTCATGGCGTACTGTGTTACCAATTGTTTTCTTGGTGACTATGGTCCCAACTGCCTTGAGATCATTAACAAGATCCTCCTATGTAGTTCTGGGCTGATTCCTCACCGTTCTGATGATCATTGAAACTCCACAAGGTGAAATCTTGGAGCATCAGTCCGATGGAGAATGGCAGTTATTTTGTGTTTCTTCCATTTGTGAATAATCGCACCAACTGTTTTCACCTTCTCACCAAGCTGCTTGGTGATGGTCTTGTAGCCCATTCCAGCCTTGTGTAGGTCTACAATCTTGTCCCTGACATCCTTGGACAGCTCTTTGGTCTTGGCCATGGTGGAGAGTTTGGAATCTGATTATTTGCTTTTGTGGACAGGTGTCTTTTATACAGGTAACAAGCTGAAATTAGGAGCACTCCCTTTAAGAGGGTGCTCCTAATCTCAGCTTGTTACCGGTATAAAAGACACCTGGGAGCCATAAATCTTGCTGATTGATAGGGGATCAAATACTTATTTCCCTCACTGACCTGCAAATCAATTTATAACTTTTTTGACATGCGTTTTTCTTTTCTTTTTTTTTTTGTTATTCTGTCTCTCACTGTTAAAATACACCAGCCATTAAAATTATAGACTAATCATTTCTTTGACAGTGGACAAACTTTTAAAATCTGCAGGGGGTCAAATACTTTTTCCCCCCAATGTACCATTCCAAATTACAATAATATCATCTATCAACCACTTCACTTACTGCTAAATGGGTTATTATGCCAGATAAATATATCCTCCCAGAGACCCATATAGAGCTTTGCCAAACTGGGGTCACATTTTGTCCCCATGGCTGTTCCCGTTATTTGTAGGTTAAAAAAAAATTCAAAAAGAAAATAATTCCTCTTTAGTATGAATCTAAATGCATCTGTAATAAATTCTCGTTGTGTCAAAATCATATTGTCAAAGTCATTTAGAAATCTTTGGACTGCCGCTATCCCCAACTCCTGTGGAATAGACATGCCGACACGTCCAACGTAATCCACCTATAATTTTCTTTCCATTCATGGCCAAGCATCGTTTTTAAGAGGTGCGGGGTATCCCTAACATACGACCTTAACAAAGTAACTATAGGCTGTAACAGGTGATCAACATATTCAGAAAGGCGTTTACTGATACAACCAATCCCCGATACAATAGGTCTACCTGGGGGAATGTTGCAATCCTTATGTATCTTTGGGAAATGATACAAAATTGCAACCTTAGGATGTTCAATATACAAATATTCAAATTCTTCTAGAGTTCAAAATCCCCTTGCTTTTTGCTTCCTAAATTAGACTGTGATGTTCATTCGTATATATGCCTCTGTAGTGTTAGATTTCTAATGAACTTGTGAATGTCTACAAATAGTTCCAATGGGTCAAGTTCTCTGTCTGGTGCAAACGGCAGCCCTTTTTTTAAGGATGTTGATTTCATATGGAGTCAATACTTTCTTAGAGAAATTAAGGATCTTTATTGTTGGTGGGTGTTGCCCTTTTGCCTTTTTACACTAAACCCTTCTTCCCCCTCAATACCCTCTGATCTTTCTACTTCTATACTCATTTTTCTCCTGATCTGGAGGGGCGATTTTAGCAGACTCTTCCGTTCCTGAGCCATTTCCGTTAAATGCAGTTTCCCCTCCTTGACTGAAAAACAATCTAATGGTTTATGGGAATCCTGTTATATTTTTATTTCCTTTCTATTTGAACAAATGATCTTCCAATCTGTAAATGCAATATTTTTGCTTTTCGGTTTGGTCTCTTCGTTCCTAAAGTGATTCAAATTATATCTGTTCTCATTATATGGTGTTTGAATAGCCACCTTTTTATCCTCTAGCCCCTATCCAAGTTACTAGTATTAATAATAATAAGAAATAGAGGTGTTACATGACATTATGGTGTAGCTCTCATTTTTCTCACAAGACAACAAGACACATTTCATTGTTATAGGAAGATGCTTCTGATCACATTTGAAATCTTATGGTCAAAAAAAGACACATTTTAAATATTTTGAAAAGTAAAGACTGTAGAAGAACATAAGAACCTTGCCTAACTGAGCTGAAATAAGTTTGATCATCAATCTTTTAAACTATACAAATATTATAACAAAGTATTAAAAATATAGCTTTTTTAAATTACACTCTAAACCTAAAGTCCCATATTTAAAGTATTTTATAGAACTAGTCTTGATAATGAGTAAATTATTTTGGAAAGTAAAAAATATAGCATGTAATGTTTATACCATCATTACTTATACAAATATATTCCATTATGATTTACCGGAGGCACCCATTGTATTGTTTGCCTGGTTTATCACTTGGAAGGGTCATTTTTAAGTCAGATAAGTTGATCTTATTATGAGTGAGAATGGTAGCAGGGAATATGCGTTTGTGTCTGGGACATGCACATTAGCTTGTGCCGTACCTTGGATGTAAGACAGCAAGTAAGTGAGTGTATAAGTGAGTGTATAACACTGTACCCTAATCCATGGCTATGTTATGAAGCTTGCCTGAGAGTAGGGTTCACAGCCCTAAATAAATTCCTATGTTAGTGGGTCAGAGGCAAAAACAAAATATGTTTTTAGCCTCATGTCACTACCCAGAATCCTTTTCTACAGTGAAAATATTATTTATTAAGAAACTCTGTGGGAAAATGGGACTTTTGGCCTCTGTGAGACATGTAAGTGTACTCAGAATGATCTGTTGTTTCCTTCCTGGATATATAGTGGAGGTTTTTTTTTTTCAATCACCACGATATCCACCATAATATATTTAGTGTCCGGCCCGTATACATTTGATATTGTCCATGCATCAACTACAGTCACACATCAGTGCAGATGCTCCTTGTTGAGCTGCCTTTTATTTATTGAGATTACTCATTTTTTTTAAATAGGTACCCACTGAGAAATTACCTGTAAACAATGTCTTTATACAGCAGTAATTTTAAATATATGTTTGTCACTCTGCAACAATGTACCAATTTATTAGTGTACAAATGAGTAGCAGAAAGTAACCTTTCACATGGCAAAAAAATAATAATTAATTAAGTCTTGTGTGTGAACTTATTAATAGCTGAATGGTACCTTGATATATAATGCATTATGTTAATAAGGTAAAGTGGTGCACTTGCACTACAACTGCTCATTCACAGCAGTGCTACCTTTGGCTTTTTTGGCTGTGCAACAGGTAATTTTCATTAAGATGCTCCATCTGTTACAAACTAAATTGGAGGTTTAGTGTAAACAAATTAGTTTTCAGAAATGCCTGCTGCTCTATTCTTGTTTGTTAAATATTGTAGCCAATATTCCAGGTGATTCAGATTGGCAGCTTTAGGAAACAAATGTTTTTTTTTTTAAATAGGCCAATTGTACAATTATTGCGAGCACTTCAACAATATTGGTTCTTTTTTCTTGCAATTCTTTAAATAATTATAATTAAAGGGTCAGTGTAAGTTAAATATAATTATTAATTCACTATTGATTGACATTAAAAGTACATGCTCAAACAGCAGAACATAAAGACTTTAGAAAGAAAATACTATTTTAAAAAAAAACATAGCTCCCTTAATCATGGCCTCTGCTGCTCTCCTTCCTTCCTGTTCTGGAAATTATTGTCACAAAAACTGGATTAATAATGCATGCCAGATTACCTGGAGCATGCTCACTTTGGAGAGAGACGATTGCAGGCATAGTCCATTCTCCTACAGAGCATACTTTATTCTGGCATGCACAATTAATGCAATCTTTAATGACTGTGATTTTCATCTGGACAATAGTGTCCAGAACAAGGAGGGAGATGGGGAGGAGGACAGCAGTTGTCATGATTTAGGGAAACTATTGTTTTTTAAATTAGTTTTCTAAAGAATTTATTTGCTGCTGTTTGCATATGTATTTTTGATGTTAAATAATGCTTAACTAAAAAAAGAGATTTAATTTGAAAAACACTGGCCCTTTAATTTTCTTACGCTATTCAGATGATCCTTTTGGTTCTTATCCGCCATAAAATTTACTTTACCATATCAAAGGACCACAAAAAAAAAAAACTTGTTTGTCAAGTATGTACCAAAGTAACAATGGGCCCTATTCTATTGGCCAAAGTGTATATTTATACATACTTAGAACCACTCTTAGGACCACTCTTAAAATTGCCACATATTTTATTAGCTACTCGGATTCCGATTACAAGTTACCCACCCACAATCACTTTGGACCAGCCAAAGCCGCAAAATCGGCCTTAGAACTCCATTGGTTTTAATACAGCTTGAACATTACTAGCACTAATTAATTAAAGTTAGATAAACATTATATTCTATTAGACTCATAGCTATAGCTCGCAAATTAAGTGTGACCTGCAACTAAAAAATGTATCACATTTCTGTTAAAAATATTATGAGTACTGAATAGTACTCGCAAAGGGCTTTTGCAAACACTTCTTATAGCTGGAGCAGCTATTAAACACACAATTCTGCACTTTAAAAGCATGGGAAGACATGGAGACACATTTGAATTAACTGCACAACAGTCTCAAACCCACAAATATGCAATTAAAAATATTATTTTTAACTGTCATTTCTGAGTAATATCGAACCCAGAATTCAAGGGGTTAATAAATATCATATAACCCAAAGTTAGTGCTTGGTTGTGAGCCTGATCGCATATATTACTTATTGGCTCTCATTAATTCTTGACCTCCGATTGCAGATTATGTCTAAAAACCATGTTTTACTGACATCATGATGACGGTCTCATTTACTATTGGACTGGAGAATACAATGAGTTATTGGCTGTGTCTAAGATGTAAATTACGGGCTTGCTTAAATATTGTCAGATCATGCCCCCTGAAATCCTACTTAAAAAGGCAGGGTTTAAGCATGCAGGCTGTGAGACGTAAGTTGTATACTTGAGTAAAGAGAATACAAGTAAACATTTAGAGAAAAAAACACGGCAGGCAAAAAAGTGTCAGAGTCACTTACGGGCTGATAATAGAATGGGGCTCAATATTAGTAGTTTTGGAAGCCATGGTCACTATTTAACTGGGAAAATCTGAATATTTTAAGACTCTATTTAAGGGTGCAGAAATCCATTTTGTGTTTGTTACATCAATTCCCCAGAGCTGAATCATGAGGGTGTCTGTTTCTCAGTGGAGAGCGGAGAGGGAAAGGAGGGAACAGAGAGCCATGTAAAGATAATTGAATAAGACTGAAATAGACACAACACCCTGGTCGCTCACTTGCACAGAAGCTCATTTGCATATTATCCAGAATACTAAGCAGTGGTTATAAAGAAATTATGTTAAAAAACAGATCTTCTGGCCTAAGACATATAGGTGTTCGATATGCACTAGACATGTAGGCCCTCATTCAATTGCGATTTGGCCAATTGAATAGAGCTCTAAATACTGTAAGCACACAGCATATTTTTTTTTAAAGAAGTTTTTAGTTAGTGAAAACCTTGCTTACTAACTAAAAACTTCTTTACAAAAAATATGTTATGTGCTTATTTAGAGCCTTATTCAATTGGCCAAATTGCAATTGAATGAGGGCTGTAGTGATTTAGTGCCAGTTTTCAGATTCAAAGTGTACTCGTATATTATAGAAAAATTAGATACTACAACTACAGAGAAATTAGATACTACAATTAAAAAAAATATTGATTATTTTTAACTATAATGCTTGAACTGAAAAACAGAGGGTCTTTATTATCAAATCATACACTGCAATAAAACAAAGATATCAACTTACAATGTTTTTGAACTTAGTGTTGTTTCCTGGAGGGAGGGGAGGTTATCTTTATTTGATTTCAGTACATGAATTTGGTGAGTCAGGGTAAATGGGTATACATTTTACCATAAAAATATGTTGTACTACAGATGAAGCTGTGGAGAATTGACATTCTTAATAGCAAGTAGGGAATTAGGTTTGCTTTGCAGACCTATGAAATAAAATAATTGAAACAAAAACATATTGCATTTTTCTCTGACATACAATCAAACCGCCACCAAAAAGTGGGCAATCTCAGTTTCCAATGCCCAGTCACAGGCCAGAATTTAACGAAATGTGTACAGGCAAGTTAATCACATTACCAAGCTAGTACTTGCATATACAAGGAAATCCCAATATACTGACTGGTCTCCGGGCACTTCAAGACCATTTATTTTTCTTCCGGTCGGAGAAAAGACAGGTTTAGATGAATTTAGATCTTAGTTAAGATTGAGAGAGTTGTAAAAAATAAAAGTAAGAAATAGAGAAATAAGAAAGTAAAAAGGGAGAGAGAAACACATTTGTATCACTTTTTTTTTCCTGGCAACTACTCATGTCATTATACATTCCCACTAAGGGATCTTGTGCAAAAAAGTGTGAATTTATGGGATGGGATGACACTGTAATGATTTTCAATACACAAAGTAAAAATGCAGCAACCTTGAGGGAATGTGGTGCTTTAAATTGACTGATTGCAGCTTGTTTTTCAAATAGCTACATTTACCTTCATAGTATTACTTTAATAAATAACCACTAACATTTCAGAAAAGGTTTGTGTATATGAAGGTGATTTAATAAAAGCTACTATATTGCTATGTTGGTCTCTTACTCAACTAATAATATGTGAGAAAAAATATAATACATTAAACACTGAAGCATATTTAAAAAAATACATTAAAATATAAATTTAGGAGGTCTGTGAGAAAGCTATACAAGGAATGCTTTTTTGGAATCGGGTTTAAAAAAAATTTAAAATGTGTTAAATAAGAGATAATAACTGCAAAAATAAAGAGTTAAAATAAATGGATTGTTATTATTATTATTTTCCTTTATTTGAAAGAAGCACTATTATTTTTTTGGCATCTAAAGGGAGCAATTAATATGAGGGATTTATGCACACTGATAAAAATATAACCGAAGTGCTTGCTTATTGAAAGTACTCATCTACCACTTATCTGATTTCAGGCAACATTCATTTGTCTGAGCTGCCCATACTGAGATTGGCCATAAAAATGAGTAAAATAGTCATATAGCTATGCAGTGACGAGCTAGAGAGTGGAGGGCCCCTATGCAAAAATATAAATTGGGGTTATAAAAAAATGTTTGTGTTGGGAACCCCTGATACCAATTCACTAAGTGCCCCTTCCCAAGACCCCTTTCTGTACCAGCTCCCCTACCTAAGACCCCTTCCCAGAACAGCACCCTTCCCTAAGACCCTTTCTTATAGCTGCTCCTCTACCCATAGCTACTTCCTTTCCCTTACCTCTTTCCTGCGCAAAGTTCACAGCACTAGGACACACAAGCTCTACTTTACATGGACATCTTTTACAGTGAGGAAATAGGCTGGTGCAGTCAAGGGGGCCCAGGATGGGGGCCCCTACACTACAATACAGAAATATATATATATATATATATATATATATATATGTATTTATTTTTATATATATATATATATATATATACAGTTGTGGTCAAAAGTTTGCATACACGTGGTGAATTGGTAATATATGTACCATTTTTAAAGAAAACATGAGTGGGCAGGCAGAACACATATTCAACTGTAGGTTATAACAGAATGGCACAATCATAAAATAATACATAGCAATAAAGAAAACAATGAAATTACCCTGTTCAAAAGTTTGCATATCCTTAGTTCTTAATACTGTTTATTTCCCCCTTTAGCATCAATGACAATGAGCAGTCTTTTGTAATAGTTGTCTATGAGGCCCCTAATTCTTGCAGAAGGTCCATTTGTCTAGGCAAAATTACTCCAGGTCATGCAAAGTCTTTGGTCGTCTTGTATGAATCCTGAATCACACGTTTGAGATCTTCCCAGAGTGGCTCAGTGATATTAAGGTCAGGAGACTGTGTTGGCCACTGCACAACCTTCAACTTTTTCTCCGGCACCTCTGGAAGGTCATCTTGGCCTTGTGCTTAGGGTCATTGTCATGCTAGAAAGTCCAAGAGCATCCCATGCACAGCCTTTCTGCAGAAGAATGCAAATTGGCTGCCATTATTTTCTGATAACATGCTGCATTCATCTTGACATACATTTTCACAAGATTCACCCTGCCTTTAGAGCTCACAACCCCCCCATACCAAAACATCAGTGAGCCACCACCATGCTTCACAGTGGGGATGGTATTCTTTTTTACTATAGGCCTTGCTGACTCCTCTCCAAACATAGTGCTTATGATTGTGACCATAAAGCTCTATTTTGGTCTTATCACTCCAAATTACAGAGTGCCAGAAGTTGTGAGGCATGTCAAGATGTTGTCAGGCATATTTTAACTGGCCTTTTTTGTGGCATTGGCACAGTAAAGACTTATTTCTGGCAACTTGACCATGCAGCTAATTTTTGTTCAAGTATCATCATATTATGCTCCTTGAAACAACCACACTGTCTTTTTCCAGAGCAGCCTGTGTTTCACCTGAGGCTACCTGTGTTTTTTTCTTTGCATTCCGAAGAATTCTTCTGGCAGTTGTGGCAGAACCCTTTTTTGGTCTACCTGACCTTGGCTTATTATCAAGAGATGCCCAAATTTCCCACTTCTTAATAAGTGATTGAACAGTACTGACTGGCAATTTCAAGGCTCTGGATATATTTGTATATCCTTTTCCATCTTTATGAAGTCACCTTGTTACACAGGTCTTTTGACAGTTTTTTTCTGCTCCCCATGGCTCAGTATCTAGCATACTCAGTGCATCCACATGATTGCTAACAAACTCATTGACTGTTTATACAAAGACACTAATTGCAATGTAAAACGCCACAGGTGTGGGAAATTAACATTCAATTGCCATTTTAACCTGTGTGTGTCGCCTTGTTTGTCTGTAACAAGGCCAAACATTCAAGGGTATGTAAACTTTTGATCAGGGCCATTTGGGTGATTTCTGTTATTCTTATGATTTAAAAAGGAGCCAAACAACTATGTGATAATAAATGGCTTCATTTGATAACTATCCTTCAATAAAATATCATTTGTTTGCATGTCATACTTTAAAAACAAATGACAAAAATGTCTGCCAGGGTATGCAAACTTTTGAGCACAGCTGTATCTGTATATATATATATATATATATATATATATATATATATATATATATATACAGTGCCTTGCAAAAGTATTCACCCCCTTGACTTTTTACATATTTTGTTACATTACAGACATAAGTTCAATGTCTTGTTAATCTGAATTTTATGTGATGGATCAGAACACAATCAGAACACCAAAAGTTGGTGAAGTGAAATGAGAAAAATATATACATAAAATTATTTTTTAGAAATAGAAAACAGAAAATTGGCATGTGCTTATGTATTCACCCCCTTTGTTATGAAGCCCATAAAAAGCTTTGGTGCACCAGTTACCTTCAGAAGTCACAAAATTAGTGAAATGATGTCCACCTGTGTGCAATCTAAGTGTCACATGATCTGTCATTACATATACACACTTTTTTGAAAGGCCCCAGAGGCTGCAACACCTAAGCAAGAGGTCCCACTAACCAAACACTGCCATGAAGACCGAGGAACTCTCCACACAAGTAGGGGACAATGTTGTTGAGAATTACAAATCAGAGTTAGGTTATAAAAAAATATCCAAATCTATGATGATCCCCAGGAGCAAATCTATCATAACCAAATGGAAAGAACATGCCACAACTGCAAACCTGCCAAGAGCCGCCCACCAAAACTCACAGATCGGGTAAAAGGGCATTAATTAGAGAGGCAGCACAGAGACCTAAGGTTACCCTGGAGGAGCGACAGAGCTCCACAGCAGAGACTGGAGTATCTGTACATAGGACGACAATAAGCCGTACGATCCACAGAGTTGGGCTTTATGGCAGAGTGGCCAGAAGAAAGTCATTACTTTCAGCAAAAAACAAAATGGCATGTTTTGAGTTTGCGAAAAGGCATGTGGGTGACTCCCAAAATGTATGGAGGAAGGTGAAAAGAAAACTCTATGTCTGGCACAAACCCAACACATCACATCACCCAAAGAACACCATCCTGTTTTTCAGCAGCTGGGACTGGGAAACTGGTCAGAGTTGAGGGAAAGATGGATGGTGCTAAATACAGGGATATTCTTGAGCAAAACCTGTACCGCACTGTGCGTGATTAGATGCTAGGACGGAGGTTCACCTTCCAGCAGGACAATGAGCCCAAACACACTGCTAAAGCAACACTTGAATGGTTTAAGGGCAAACACGTAAATGTGTTGGGATGGCCTAGTCAAAGCCCGGACCTCAATCCAATAGATAATCTGTGGTCAGGCTTAAAGATTGCTATTAACAAGCGCAAACCATCCACGTTGAAGGAGCTGGAGCAGTTTTGCAAGGAGGAATGGGCAAAAATCCCAGTGGAAAGATGTGGCAAGCTCATAGAAACTTATCCAAATCGACTTGGAGCTGTGATTGCCACAAAAGATGGCTCTACAAAGTTTTGACTTTAAGGGAGTGAATAGTTATGCACATTGACTTTTTCTGTTGTTTTGTCCTATTTGTTGTTTGCTTCACAATAAGAAAAAAAAACATCTTCAAAGTTGTGGGCATGTTCTGTAAATTAAATGATGCAAATTCTCAAACAATCCATGTTAATTCCAGGTTGTGAGGCAACAAAACACAAAAAATGCCAAGGGGGTGAATACTTTTGCAAGGATATATAGATATATAAGGATATATATAGATATATAGATATATATATACATACAGTATATATACATATACATTCTCTACATAGCAGTCAGTTGCTCGCCCCAGCATCCACACCTCTTAGCATCTATCCCTAAATGTCACAGAGTCCTTGTCAGCAGCCATGCCCTCTCAGCATCCACCTCACATAGCACAGATGCCACTCCCATCTCTTGGAGATTCAATTGAAATTCTCTTTTTTAAACAGGCACATAACAATTTCCAGGCAGGGGGTGTATGGCCATGACGCCCCGGCGACCCAGGGGCACAGGAGAGGCTGAGGTGGGTTGGGCTGGAAACCCCTACACTACAGGGAAAAAAACTTACATAGCACTGCCCCCCCACCCCCGTGGAGGGCCCCGGTGCATTGCACTACAAGCACCACTGGTAGCTCCATACTTGCAGTAATCTTTTAGTAAAAAAAAAAAAAAAGAAATATGCCAATTGCAGGGCCCTGAAGAGTTCCAATATACAATGGTGGAGAGAAGAACTTACATTTCTGTAGAGCTATGGTTGCATGCTTTAATGCAACGTCCTTCTTCTGGGCCAGTGAGGGGGAAGGGGTGTGGTGTCAATTGTCATCTTATTTAATTATCAAACAAATGCCCTGTGAGTAGGTAATGGTAGAGGATGAGAGCAGCAAATTTTAGTAAGAGCAGAGAGGGAGGTTTGCATTGTATATGGGGATGTATATGAGATGTAGAGTGGTGCAAGTTGATGTAGACTTTGTAAGTGAAGCTAAGGGTTTTGAAAAAAGTTCTTGAGGAAATGGGGAGCCAGTGTAGGGAAATATGTAGAAATTCCCACACTACTGGACCCAGGCAGGCGTATAACAACACAAGGGCTAACCAACCCTTGTAAATTCACTTTTTTTTGAGTGAATGTGTTTGTTTTTTGTTTAGGTAAACATAAATGAGAATAATGTGAAGCTGACCTTAACTAACTTTTATCATTTCCTTAGGGGGATGTATAATTATGTAGCGCTAGTGAGAGCATCTCACAGTGAGTGGCTGATCTGGTTTAGTCTGTAGCTATGTTTGCTAAAATATGCATAGAGCAACATCATTTTGTCTACCTTACGCTTACAGCTAAT
The DNA here is from genome assembly GCA_027410445.1 of Discoglossus pictus. NCBI lineage: Eukaryota > Metazoa > Chordata > Amphibia > Anura > Alytidae > Discoglossus > Discoglossus pictus. The sequence goes on from CM050165.1 coordinate 347,658,758, forward strand.
GTGATCAAGCAAAATTTCCCAATTGTTTTGGCAAAACAGTGATTCTATAAGCATATACATGGTGGGGCTGGATACAAATAAGCTGTAGATGAGAAGATTCGGTTTTAGGTTTAGTGTGAGAATGTTCAAATAAAGACAGACTTCCCACTGGTGCAATTCCTCTAACTGCTGTGTATCCTGCAGAGCAGAACACGTTCAGCATCACTAACAATGTCATGCTTTAGGATTTTGTTTTGCTCTTCATCTATAAAAAATGCACATATCCCCCACCTCTGTTGTCTTTTTAATGATATACATATGAGGAAGATGTTTTTTTTTATCAGGATGATGGGGATATAGTCAAATTTAGTTGCTCTTGTTGAAATCTAATCAATGCAAGTTTAAAAAAAAAAAAAGTATTTCCAATCCCTGTCCATCTCTTATGAAGATGATTGATGAGATGAACAACATTTCCTCCAATCTCTAGTTATGTAAAATTGGTTAGTGGCAAGTTCTCCTAGATCGCAGGAGGCCTGAGATCTGGAATGTAGACATGGGCTTTGTGTTTTGTGTCCCAAAGATCTTTATGAAGTGCTCCACAAGGCCCAGGCCCAAGCCCAAGCCTAGGTCAACACCATTTCTAAAATTACCATACACACAAACATATAGATAGATAGATAGATAGATAGATAGATAGATAGATAGATAGATAGATAGATAGATAGATAGATAGATAGATAGATAGACATGTAGATAGATAGATAGATAGATAGATAGAGATACAGTAGATAGATAGATACAATAGATAGATAGATAGATAGATAGATAGATAGATAGATAGATAGATAGATAGATAGATGGGTTACAAAAGAAGAAGAGATGGGTGATATAAGAGAGAAAGAGATGGGAGATAAAGGAGAGATGCTGTACTGGGGAGATAAAAATAAAGAAATAATGCCTAGTAAATTATTTCAAGATTGTATCAAAAATATCAGCAGAGAGCTAGACTGAAGGGACTTGCCAATAAGGAATTACAATCCTTTCTGTTTATCAAATTTATGTTAGGTGCAGTAGGAAAGCAAATGTATGCCTTTTTAATATGGTTGCAAACATTGTACAAAATTCCCTATCCTCAGATATGACTGTATATATTCTAAACTTCATGTATACAGGTATACAAACAAATACAAACATATTTTTTGTTTCCCACTGTGCTATAAACCATTGTGGTGGCATAAGAAAATGTATTTGTATCCTGTTTTAATTCTGATGTTATAATGCACCTTATAGATAATATGTATCGTTGCAATTTGTAAGAACATATTCAAAATTCACACACAAAAGTGAAACAAACAGAAAAAGATAAGGCTTGCAGCCCATTATGAAAGCTCATTAACTCAAAATAAAATGTGCCTTTTCCTTAACAACTTTATTTACTTCAAATAAATCTTGTTTTATCTTAAACAAAACTCTGTAATATGGTGCACATTTAGCTGTATCACTTTATAATTCATTATTTAAATATCAACTGTAGTTTATAAAAACGTCATACATTTGTGAAGTATGTAACAGTGTTAGCAGCTGTTAAGTCATGTCAGTAAAGGCATTTTTAGAGAAAATTCTACGTTTAGCAGACTTTGCTTATGTAAAGGGCATCATTGTGTGGTTATATATCATTCTTGCTTCTTAGCATGATCTGTGGAGGAAGCAATGAGTAAAGTTGGTCTAGGTGCAAAGACAAGACAAACAAGTTATTAAAGGGAAAGGATGAGAAAGTGAGACTGTGAGAAAGTTGAGTAGAGATGAAAAAATGACGAGGACATGATGGCATAAAGATAATGAGGGGACTGAGGAAAATGAATCAAATTCTACAATACCTCCAATTCAATCATTTGCCCCTCTTATAATATGTGCTTTCTATTTTCATTAAAGGAAGATTACAGTAAGTTAATGTTTCTTTGAAGAATCAGTATTGTTAAATAATTTTAATCATTTTTGTTTTTTTTAAACTAGAGACATGGAGTACAATGCTCCTGATGCTGTTCTACTTGTTATAGATTTATGGAAGTCAGTCACAGTATGTTTCTCTGCTACTGTATTTGTATAGCAGCTGGTCTTTTCTAAGCCATGCAATTAGACTACACACAATCAAAGGTAATTTACCTATGATTGTGTGGAAATGCAGCAGAATGTGACATGCTCCATGTGAATAAAGAACAAAATGAAGAAAAGAAAGAGAGAGAAATAGAGAAAGAAAGAGCAAGAGAGAGAGAATTATATATATATATATATATATATATATATATATATATATATATATATATATAGTAAATAAATAGTACATCTGTGTTCACATTTGAATGTCTAAAGCAAGTTAAAAAACCTGCTTCCAGCTCAGAATTCCAAGAAAAACAGTTATTACACTGCATTCTGGGAAGCCGAACTGGGACAGGCAAATGTGCCCACAAATGCCTCGCTCTTTCAATCCATAGCCATTTTCAAACATGGCTTCCTTTAAGCTTATGCCTGCTGTATAACACAGCTTTAATGCAAAGCCAAGGGTGGATTTTACATAAGCTGAGAATCCTATTCATGTACATCTGTTTCAAGCTTACTGGCTATCATCAGTATGGAGCAAGATCTCAGCCTGTGTTGTGGATCTTATGAGTAGGTAGTTCAATAATTTAATATATGGTGACCAAAAGTGCGATAGAAGCCCTCCACCGTACAGTAGTACAGTAAATAAATAGTACATCTGTGTTCACATTTGAATGTCTAAAACAAGTTAAAAAACATGCTTCCAGCTTAGAATTCCTAGAAAAAAGTTATTACACTGCATTCTGGGAAGCCAAGCTTATATGTGTACAGTATATTTAAAGAGTAAGGTAGCAATGAGTATCCAGTAACATATATGAATATTGCCCAGAAAGATCACCCCATCCAAAACCTGAAAATCAAAAACATCTAGGAGAGAAAAACATTTGTAATGAAGATGATCACATTCTTCAACACTTACATAAACTGGGGATTTCTGAAACAATCCTTCTCATGTTTTATTGTTTACAACTTTTTTAAAGCATCTTTGAATTCCCTGCCTAAACCAGGCCCATCGATCTCAAGAGGGTGACGTCTGCGGGACTGTGATTGGCTGGCAGGGAATAAATCAACATGATGACAGTAAAAAGTTTTAAATTACCCACACAGGGTGGGCGGACCTATTCCAAGAGGGCCAACATCAGTGTCTCTCCTATTGGTCTGGGCAGGAGGATGAGCGACCAAATAGGAGGGAGCCAACTAGTCCAGCAATTTGATTAGTCCAATCTCCAGGGCCTACAGTGCCCATTGTTCTCATTGGGAGGATGGTGCCAGGGATAAAATGATTAGGGATGATGCCAAGAGACAGGGCAAATGGGATTAGGGAGGCACCCAGGTGTTGGAGACTGTTTGAGTACAAGGTCTCTAAAAGATTTTTAGCGCTTTTGGTGATCTTTTGGCATACTGCAGCCCTCTTCTCTATTTTATTTTAATTCCCCGCTGTAACCAGCTGACCAATCTCTGTTGTACCATGGAGGTGGCTTTACGATTAGTGGCTATGGTGACTTTTCCAGCAATCAGCTTGGGAATTTTAAATTGACCAATGGAAACTGTGTGGACAACCAATGGAGTTTTTAGGCCAATTAATTCTATAGTCCCAGGACCGGTTCCATTCAGTCTCATCCAATTATCTAAACAATTACTCTTCCCCACCATCCTTCCACTGCTAAATACATAAACACACCCTCATGATCCAGCTTTGAGGAAGTGATGTAACAAACACAAAATGTATTCATAAGTTCATAATGAAAAGTCTTTAAAAAATTCTGAGTTTCACTAAAAATATTGTTATGTCCATGGCTTGCACAGTTGCTAATTATGTTAATTTATTACATATATCACAAACAAATTTTTCTTCAACTATGGTGTCCCTTTAAGAAGGGTTTAACTATTTCTATGCACATCATTACCAGCTCTTAATTCATATTCTGCTCAGACTAGAGGGAAAATCCCAAAGTGAAAGGAGGATAGTGTCACTTGGTCAGATCTGTTAATCCTCCCTGTCACACTTAAATTGTGAATAGGTTACAGATTTGCTTTTACCGTGGACGCATTCAAATAGTCATGACACATTGTGTGATTTTTCGAGATTTTGAGTTTAATTCTTTATTTGAGAAAAACAAAAGAAAATCTTGGTTATATATCTATTCAATGTGTGAGGTGTTAATCCAAAATGTTATTTTATGTGGAATTTGTAGTGAAGGCCAATTAGAGTGTCTAGAGGATGAATTGAGGCTCCTGGTCAGGCTATGGGTAAGCATGGTCTGTGTCATTGGGTGTATAATCGGTCAAGGTATCTGTGTCATGCCTATACACAGATATATTAAAGTTCACATAATCTAAAAAGAGCTTCTATTATCCACAAGGTATTGATATGAATTTATATAATTCAAGAAAAGGTTCACGTTCCATTGGCTACTGTTGTGCGGTGAATGTACTCTATTGATAAAGGGGGCAAAGTTTTAGAATGGTTCAACTAGTCTTTATTTATTGGAGCAAATGTTCCATTCTAGGTTCATGAACTGTAGTAGTGTGGCATACTATAATCATAAACAAGAGGCTTATCTTAAAATTAGTAATGAAGTAGGAGTGCCGTAAAAATAATCTCTTCTGTCTTGGATTTTTGCCTAGAAGAAAGTTTGTATCAGTGTTTTGAATTATGGTGTGCAAAATGCTATTAATGCACTTAAGGATAATTGTTCCATCATATTGAACCAGAGAATCAAATCCAATAAAGTTTTTTTTTTAGAGTTACTGTAGCTGACTGTTTGCATAAATAAGCTATTTTGTAATGAATACCCTTTAGATTGTAAGTATGCGAGTTTTCAATCTTGCACAGTGCTTTGGGGAAAGCATTATGGACACGGGTTTCTAAGCTCAAAGACAGGGCCCACCATCCTTTGCAACGTGTTAATACTGCTATTGTTTTTTGCCTTGAACTTAACCCAGAATATGCTGGCACGATACAAATAAATTATAATAATAATAATCCTTTCACCCACACTCCCATGCTAGACGTATAGACCAGTAGAGTTTCTGTCACGTCTATTATGAACAAAGCACTAACTTAATTTTTTTTATTATTTTACTGTTTTTTAGATCAAATCACACAGGAGGAACTAAAAATGATGATTGAAGCGACATAAAAATTGAATGACCCTCAAAACTATTTCTGCCCCAGGCATCACCAGCTGTGATATAACCTTAAAAGCATTTCATTTGTTACCTTAAGATCTACATCATTCATATACTTTCTTAAAAATCTAGCAAATAGATCTGTGTGTTGAAAGAGCACGCCTTTAAACTTAGAGAGAATGCTTAAGGCAAGCAGCACACAACACTGATATCAACCTTTGACAGATCAAGCAAGAGTATAAGGAAATATTTCCATGAACTTTGTTTGCTTGACTCATCACTCAGTCGTTTCGGTGAGCACACACAGACCATGTGCAGACTCCTTCCTGTCAAATGACTTTATGTAAACCCAAGTAAACAGAAAGCGCACTTATTATTAATAAAAGATAGATGAATTGATTTATAATTATAATTGCAAAATAATCTGGGTAAAATAATTGTATGAAATCAGCTGTTATCCTACAAAATGTTAAGCCCCCCTGTAGTTAATGGTGTAAAGATGTACACAGATTTGTGAAGTATGTAGCAAAATAACAGCAGCTGGGTAAGGTATAAACATTTGTGTTGAGAAAATCACTTAAAATTAGGACGATTAGCAGTCCTATTAAATTTGAAGCCTATAAGTGCAACGTGAGACCCGCAATGGCTGCAGGCTTGAAATTTGGGCGAGTTACAGAGCTATTAAGTTCAAGCAGGGCGCGAGTTACGGGCTTGAGACGCACACCAGTAAACCATTTGTTGAACGTTGGATGCGAGGCCGTGAACGTGATCAATTAGTCAAACACGTAGTTACAGGTTTAGATGGAGCCAATGGCAACAGAGATTGTCATAATTACGTCACTGAAAAATGGAGGTGGGATCTCAAAGTCTTACGGGGTTCAGTTACGAGTTACCCACATTCCAGAAATAATGCGATATTGATAAAGCAGTAAATATGGTATTCTAGTCCATGCAAGTTCCATTATATGTATTGACACATTGATTGCCGGGATGGATATAACATGGAAATGAAAGTGAAATAAAGTATTTTATATTGCAGATTTGTAAGTTTAAGGATATTGTGCTATTAATTCTAATACTTAGCATCACTTTCCCTTTTATTATATGTACAGTAGTGTGTGTATATTTGCATTTACAGTGCTACAAATTGAACTTTACCCCTCTCTAGTACCCGTTGGCTTCTTGGCTCCATTTGCTGGATAAGGGGTTGTACGCCAGTGAATTTGTTGCAATTTATAAATTGGAACGTAGCAGTTACGGGCTTGACAGAACAAAGGATTTGCGGCCGTGAAGTTCCACGTTCCACATCCCGTAGTCTTTATTCGCTCTTCACCTGCAGATCAGCAGCAGTCTGCTTTACAGGGCCAATTTAATACCCGCAAGTCTTGCGGGTTATGTTAAGGGCTATGGTTTTACACGTTAGGGGTATTTAATAGGGCTGTAGGTGTATAGATTATTCCATATAGTTTGGTTCCATCAGTTTCTGTTTTCTGGCACCTGAAGAGTGTGTTTTATTTATTAGTGAGCAGATGGAAAGGGTGGAGAGGGTGAGGGTAAAAGGATTTATAATGTAATTGGATCTCATTACAGCTCACCTATGCCATTTCCCATCCCATGCCTACAAGCAGGCAGCATTCTGCGACAATGGCTAGCCCTGATGCTCCAGAAATGTAAACACCCCTATTGCAAAGACAGCATTCAAAAGGATCCAGGAACCAGCATAAATATAATGGTTTCTAATTATAAATTAGCTTTATAACTTTTTCATTGCCTTTTATCTTCTTAGACTCAAAGAGCCTCATTCAATTAGAAGCCTGCATCTTGCGGTATACAAGCCCTAGGCTTGCTGGCCCGGCTCGCACTCTGTTACAATTACGGGGCTATTCAATTGAACAAGCCCGCAAGTTATGGGCCGAAAGCCGAAACTGTAAACCATGCACTCGTATGAGGCATTTCAGGACGAGAACATGATCAATTAAGCAAGGCCATAACTACCGATTTAAAAAACAGGCAATATTAAATGAGACATGTCAGTATAAGACGGAGGTTACATGTGAATCAATTAGCGTTTAGAAGTCTAAAATTAAATCAGACTCGCAAAATACAAAATAATAAACGTGAATGCCAATACTTTTCTAGTCCATGTGGGTGGTCTGATATGTATTAACTCATTGATTCCCGAGATTGATGTAACCTCAAAATGAAACCTACAAATAAATTATTTTTTATTGCAGATTTGCGAGCTTGGGACTATTTTTTATTTGCATTTACAGTGCTACGGACATGTCTTTTAACCCCCTTGCTGGTCCTCTCTACTACTAGTAGGATTTTCTTCTACATTTGCCATTTACGGGTGTGAAAACATTTGCGAAATTGTAGCAATTTAATATCGATTTGCCATTTTAGCGATCGTAACTCTTGCAGACAGTAAAGATGTAAGGCTTAGATGGTGTTTAATAAGAAGTGAGTGTGATACTCCATCATCGGGGGTAGAGTCTAAATAAAATAAATGAATATCACAGGAATTTTGATATCATAAACTATAATGGTAGGCTATATATAGACCATATTAGTGTGATGTACATGTGATGATGAGTGGCCCTGAATAACTAGTGCCTGGTGGTGCAAGCAGGACCCACCACAGATCCTCTACGAAACTGAGAGACTCCTGTCTCTGAAAAATGGAGGTACAGATGCAACAATCTAGCCTAACTGCCGCTAGGGCTAATTTCCACTTACCTTTGAAGTGCCATCTAAATTAAGACAAAACGAGAGTCTTGGATGTATCAGCAAGTCAGATCAAAATGCTAGTGTCAGGAAAGTGCTAGAGACTTAAGCATGTCTCATCTGCTTCCTCTCATGGAGCTTCTGACATCATCAGACGTCACAGCTACTGGATAGGTCTGATGCATGTGTTTCGCCTCACTGGCTTCTTCTGAGACCATGAGTAGTTATTTTTTTTATGCTTTTCGTGTTTTTCGATTTCCGTGGTTCCGCCTTTACATTTTTATTTTTCCGAGGTCGGATTTTGTTTGTGCAAGTGTTACTGTCTTTAGTGTTGTGTATTTTCGAATTCCTGCATGCCTGGCGTGGTTCATGTAAGTGTTACTGTGTGTGGCGTTGTGCATTTTCCAAGGTCTGCACGCCTGGCATTGCAGACCCTCATTTTCATCCAGTTTCAGATTGTTTTGAGTTTTTTGTCCGCCATTTTGTTTTCTCGCTTAGCCGATTTTCGAGTGATGAAACACAGCAAATTCGGCGCTCATTGCCCAATTCCTCCAAACTCGGAAGGCTTCTATGCCCTCTTGGCTGCAAATGGCAGCTTGACAATTATAATATGTGATAGCTGTCCTGTAAGGATTGTCTACCAAAAGAAAGATAGTCTACCTTTCCCCTGGTATACAGGATAGAACCATTAGAGGATTATGAGAGACACACACATAACCTTCCTGTGGCAAATTTAAACTAGAACAAGTTTATATTTAACACTAGCGAATTGCCCGTCAAAAAATGACGGCAATAAAATTGTAAGTGAGCTAATGCTGTTTGGTGTATAATAATGAAATAAATAATACATTAATAAATTAATATACTTTACCTAATTTGAAGTAATATATGCAGGAAGCATTCTGTTGAAGAGCTGGCAATTTGTTTTGATGTAGCTGAAGTATTAGTGGTGTCGAGCTGCTGTGTAAGTGTCATGAATGTGTGCAGTGTAATAGTGTGCGTGCGCGAGACCAAACCGTTAGCATAGTTGTGTACTTCTGCATTGTTCTAAAATGGCGGGTAATGTGTGTTATGCGTCTTAGCGGAATATCTGTAGGTCTTTTGTGGTGTTTTGTGAGTTTCTTGTGGTGTTTTGCGTGTTTACAGTGCTGTAGCCTCGTTTTCGTTTTGTTTGGCTGCCATTTTTAGGCAGAATTTTTTAGTGTCTAAACTCTTTTATTTTGAGTTAAATGAAGGTGTAAATTGTTTTATTGAGGTCCTGGATGCTCCTCTTGCTGTAGGTAAGCTTTTTATGTATGTGTTGTGTGTATTTATTGCGTTTTTAATTTTTTCATGTCCGCTGGTTGCGGCCGATTTTTGCGAGGTTGTAATGTGTGGTAACGTGTCTTGTATGTTTTTTGCGTTACGATGTGAAGTTTGCGAGGGTCGCAGTTGCTGGCAAGGAGCGCCTTCGGCGCTTCTTGTCAGCAACTGCGGCCCTCGCTTTGCGAGGGCTGCGGCTCGCAACGCGAGCCCACAAGCGTTAGCAACAACTCGTATGCTCAAAACTATATATGTGATGTAAAATACAGGGTTGTGTCACATTATTATGACCACTGCATACTTTTGACATCAGCAATACGTAGCCAATGCAATATGGGCTAGCTTGGTGGCTATATAAGGTGACATGTAGGCTTTCTGCAAACATATTAACCATCGCTGTCAAGGGTGAAATGTGCAATTAATCCGACTTTGGAAAGGGGATGTTTATTGGCTATTGGACAAAGGGAAGCAGTATTTCTGAAATGGAGAAGTCTGAGAACTGTTCTTGGGTGCTGCTGTGTTTAAAGTGTACCGTGACTGGACAAACGGCACCATTGTGAATAAACAACATGAAACTGTGGAGCACCACATGCCATTAATGTCAGAGGTGAGCACTGGCTGCAAAAGTGAGCAACTCAACATCCAAATGCAATGACAGTACAGCCAACCCTGTTGTGTATGAGGCTGCAAAGCAAACAGCTTGTCACTGCACCCATGCTGACGAGGGTTCATCATCAGAAACGGCTTCAATTTGCACAACAGAACCCAAATTGGACCTCTTCTGATTAGCAAACGGTTGACATCAGTCAATGTACAAGACATCAATACCCCTGTCTTTGCTGCATTTGCTTTCATCACTTTACAAATGTGTGATCTTCTATAGATCAATACAAATGCGTCTCTAAGAAATTCAGAATTCTGTGTTTGTCTGGGGAGAAACAGTATGGCAGAGCAGATTCATTCAAACCCTTGATCCTTCAAGTTAATGCTCTTTTGCTCTGTCATTTAAGAATGAGCAAGGCATTTAAATTTCATGTCTGTCTTTTGTAGCATATTTTATCAAATGGGTCACTGATGTACACTTGACAATGACCAATCTGAACGTACCTTTTATAAAGTTATTGAGAACAAGACCTTTAGATTTCTGCCTTATGATGTTTCTTTAAAAAGCTTTCAAACACATTTGACTGTGTATTATTCAGGTGAAGTTTTAATTTGGTACAGACAACTCAAATATGAAGAGATTATTCCCCACTGACAGTGGGTGATCCTATTCACGATAGCTCTTATACATCTTTGCTAAGCAGAAGGAATGTACCTCTTGATAATAAAAGTTGTATAAATAATCCCTATTAACCTTGCTTAAAGGACCATCTACCACACTGTAAGGGCTCTACATTGCATGAAAGAGCATAAGATTGTTTCTTAAATTATCTAATTTTTGTAATTACATGAATAACAGCTAAGAAATCTAAAGTTTTAAGTATGTCTATTCTGCTTACTGGCAGTTTCATGTTTTCTTGGTATTGTTTGGGTGCATGCATGCCTCTGTAAGGCACTCTCAACCAATTGGGTTATCTATCCATCCTTGCAGATCAAGTACACCCATACATGTTGACAGTATTCCCTTTCGGAGAATGGGACCTTCCAGCAGGACAATGCAACATGTCATACTGCCAGAATTGTCCGGGAGTGATTGGAAGAGCACGACGAAGACTTCCAAGTACTTTCCTGCCCTCCAAATTCCCTGAACTTGAACACCATTGAACACCTCTGTGACCACCTCGATCGCCATGTTCACAGTTTGGATCCTCCACCATGCACTCCTCAGAAGCTGTCAGATGCACTGCAGTCTGCATGCTCCAGATACCCTTGCCAGCCTTCCAGCATCTTATTGACTCACTACCATGCTGTCTAGCTGCTGTCCGTGCTACACATGAAGTTTTTTCGGGATATGTCATATTGATGTGACAGGACTGTGTATTTCACTTATATGTTATTGGTGATCTGGGTGGATTCATTGCTTGTTGGGAAGCTCGACAGTTTTGATGGGGCACAAGAATTTTTATTATGCCGCTATTAGGAGATGCTTCTTGGATCACTTACTGTGCTTGACACTTAAATATTGCATGGGTGAGATCCATTTTTCTTGAAGTCACTGACCAAACTAGTGTGTCTAATGTTCCCTCTGTGCACATACACTGATTACAACAATAAACATTCTTAACACTGTTTATCTTTACATTGAATCTTTATGTTTGATTAATCACATATATAGTTGTGAGCGTACGAGTTGTTGCTAACGCTGCGGGCTCGCGTAGCGAGCCCGCGGCCCTCGCGAAGCGAGGGCACTGGGCGAGGGTCTCAGTTGCTGGCATGGAGCGCCGCAGGCGCTCCATGCCAGCACCTGAGGACCTCGCAAAGCGAGGGCCGCAGTTGCTGGCATGGAGCGCCGAAGGCTCTCCATGCCAGCAACTGCGACCCTCGCAAACTTCACGTCGCAACCCAAAGAGCACGACACACACATTACGACACTCGCAAACAACATACGACACACGTTCACACACATTACGGCCTCGCAACACTCGGACGCAACTCGCGAACATTACAAAATTAAAAACACAATACATACACACAGCACATACATAAAAACCTTACCTACAGCAAGAGGAAGCATCCAGGACCTCAAAAATGCAACTTACACCTTCATTTTACTCAAAATAAAAGAGTTTAGACAGTAAACAATTTGCTAAGCGACACAAAAAATGGCCGATGAACAAAACGAAAACGAGGCTACACACGCAAACACCATACGAGACACGTTAACACACATTATGACCTCGCAACACTCGGACGCAACTCGCGAACATTACAAAATTTAAAACACAATAAATACACACAGCACATACATAAAAAGCTTACCTACAGCAAGAGGAAGCATCCAGGACCTCAAAAAAACAACTTACACCTTCATTTAAATCAAAATAAAAGAGTTTAGACACTAAAAAAATGTGTAAGCAACAGAAAAAATGGCCGCCGAACAAAACGAAAACGAGGCTACAGCACTCTAAACTCGCAAAACAACACAAGAAACTCGCAAAACGCCACAAACGACCTACGGATATTCATACCACACATTGCCCGCCATTTTACCCCAATGCGGAAGTACACAACTACGCGAACGGTTTGGTCTCGCGCACGCACACTATTACACTGCACACATTCATCACGCTTACACAGCAGCTCCACACCACTAATGCTCCAGCAACATTAAAACAGATTGCCAGCTCTTCAACACAATGCTGCAAAATAGGTAAAGTATATTCATCTATTAATGTATTATATATTTCATTATTATACACCAAACAGCATTAGCTACCTTACAATTTCATTGCCGTCATTTTTTGACGGGCAATTCGCTAGTATCATATAATTGCCAATGAGTACTAGCTTTAGAAATGACTACAGCAGATGTAGGTCCATACAATCTATGAAAGTAGTGAGTTCAATGACTGTACCAAAGGCTCATCATACCTTACCAGCTGCACATTTAAATTCACTTTTTTATTAAACTGGTAAATTATACTTTCCAAAGGTCTTCTTTCACAGATGTGGGTGCATTGAAAATAATGAAATAAGATATCAACCAAAACAGCAAACTGTTTCTTCATGTAAAATATTTCCTGCTCGCTCCCCAAGTTTTAAAATAAGCTTGTATTTTTTTATTCCTTCCTCTCTCGTGTATGTTAATATCAAACAAATCCCTTTCAACTTTTGAAAATAAGACTTGTTTTGAATGAAAGGAAATGTATTGTTTGTGTTAGACAGGCTGTGTTGTCTGCTATCGTCTGCTTGTTATGTAGAGGAGCAGGAGGAGAATAGAGATTCCTTGAAGAGTCAAGGCTTTTAGAGAATGTCATTTTCATCTTGCTGTTGTAAACAGTGTATCAGAAGGCTAATAATGCTTAGTGCTTTCATCTGTAAGGTTGTCCTCATCTGATAAAGTGTGACTACAAACAAATAATTGTTGTTACCAGAAATTAAAGATAAAGCTTTTGAAACATGTTCATATAATTGAAAAGGGCACTATCTGTAGAATTATTAAATTCAAATAATAAATGTTCAATGTATGAAAAGACACAATGTTGGATGCTAAATCTTAAAAAGACCACTGCACAACTATAAAAAAAAATTGGTTGCATTGAATAATGCATGGTGTTTTCCTCTGGGCCAGTGAGGGGGAGGGGTGATGTCAATTTCAGTCATAACCTATTATGATACAAAGGCTCTGGACTTCTGCTTTTTCTCTCCTCCTGCACCCCTCCCTTCATTACTAACAACAAACACACATCCTCGTTATCCAGCTCTCAGGGTGTGATGTAACAAACACAAAATGGTTTCCTCTATTAATAAACACTTTTTTTTTTTATTCTGATTTTCCCTAATAATGTTATATATATATATATATATATATATATATATATATATATATATGTATATATATATATATATATATATATATAGAGAGAGAGAGAGAGAGAGAGAGAGAGAGATTTTACAACTGCTAATAATGTTAGTTTGATATATACTTGACAAACAAGTGTCTTTTTTTCTTGAACTACAGTGGTCTGTTTTTTTTTTACTCAACTGACATAGAACCACCGAGACCTATAAAGCTAAGCTGGTACTTATTAATAGTCCAACATACCACTGCTTGTTTATAAACTCTGAAGACGGCACAGATCTTTTCACAAGATGCCAGTGTAAACAAGTCTTGGTGTTTCTGAAGGAAAGTATTACAGTAAATTCCCTGAGCTGCTTGCTAACTCTGCAATAACTCATGTGGTACTTGAGTTATTAATGAGTTTTTGAACTGGTATTTTAGGACCAAATTCAGTAGTACCCTTCAGCTGTATATTTTTCTTAACTACTACAATTACAATTGTACAATTAAGTAGTGCAGAGTAAATAAAGCATTTTTATTTGAAGAACTGGAGTCTTGTGGGTATCTCAGATACCTGACCCATACCTTGTCAATCAATACTAATTAAGAGAGTCCAAGCACTAGCAAGCAATGAAGATGGAATCAGCTAGGAAGCGGGAGAAGTAACAGTGCTACTCATGTGGAATTCATAAGGAGTCATTGGCTGGCACTGAGCATATATGAATTGCCCTCAGCCACTTGTCATCATCATCTATGCACAAATGCTTCTCCATTTGGCGACCTACACAATTAAAAAAATATTTGAAAAATAATTAAACAGGATAAAAGTCATACAACTACTTTTTAATTAGAATAATTTTTCCCCATTAAAGTTAGATAGTTACATAGTAATTGAAGTTGAAAAAAGACTTTTAGTCCATCAAGGTGAACCTTTTCAGATCTCCTCTGATCTGCAATATGCAGATTAATTGCCCTCCAGATCCCCGTAAGGACCATAAGGGCAAACCCCCCCTCAGGATCCCCTCAGTTCTCCTGTCACCCTCTGCTATGCAGGACAACACCAAGCCTCTCCGGTACGCCCAGCCCAGCAGCCCCAGGCCTGTGTCCTGCACCAGCCAAGCTGCCATACAACCATGTCTGCAGCTCCATCAGCACACTAGATCACAAAGTAAAGGCACAGAGCAGGTCACGGTGCATCCTCCCGGGTGATTGCCCATCCAGCCATGGTGTATTGCCAGGCAGCAGTGTGTGACACAGAGCTGTGTCATGTAACTCCCTTCCGCTCCGCCCGCTGTCATGGCGCACATGGGTTGGGATGATCTTCCCAGCACTAATTGCCATAAGTACAGAGGCGCTGCTCCATGTAATGTCTGCTAAATGGAGCAATAACTTATACAGCAGCACTGAAAGGAGCATGAGACACACAGTGCGTCTGACATGCTCATCCCATAGGGCCACAACTGCGAGCCTCGCGAAGCGAGGCGAGCCATCGTCCACGCTGGACCTAGGCTGCAATGAGCGCGAAAGAAGATTAACTCGCTACTTTTATTACACACGGTACTTAGGCTGATCGCCGAAGGCCAGCAGTTGAGGCACGTGGGACTTAGCGAGGCCAGCAGTTGATGCACGCAGGACTTACGACCCGTACTACTTAGGACCGAAACCAGTACATGCACTGTGCGCCTGTATTCTGTAAATAAAAAATATATTGGAATAGAAAATCATTCTTATACAATATAATGTGCAATATCTTAAAAAGTAAATCCATTTGCGCCTGTATATGAAGTTGATGTGGAATAGTCATATACAGGCTTCACACATCCATATCTTATCAGTGGTAGAGCTAGCGAATGAAAAAATAAACTGTCTGCTCCTCAGCGAGGGCTTATTTTTTTGTTTTGCGCTGCCACCAAACCAACTCACTCTGTGCCCCTCCACAATATCCATTCCCATAACAGCTCCCCTCTCTGAGACCCCTTCCATTAACAGCAACGCTCCACAAGACCCTTTCCCATAGCTACTTCCTCCCAAAGACCCTTTTCCATAGCTGCTCCTCTTCTAATAGCTGCTCCCTTTCCTTACCTCCTGCCTTCGCAAAGCTCCTCTGTCTACAGCACAACTCCAGGATGTGCCCACTTCACATTCCGGAGACATCCCCTAAATATTTATATTATATAGTTACATAGTATTTGAGGTTGAATAAAGGCTGTTAGTCCATCAAGTTCAACCTTTTTAGATCTCTTCTGATCCTTTTAATATGTGGACTATTTGTTAATAATTGTTAATTGATCCAGAAGAAGGCAAACAGAGAAAAAACATTGAAACTTTGCCAATTGTCTCATAAAGGGGGGAAAAAAGCAAAATTCCTTACTGACCCCAGAGACTGGTGATCAAATTTCTCCCTGGATCAATATTCATTTGCTAGTTATCTAGGATAACCTTGAATGCCCTCTTCATTCAAAAATATATCTAACCCTTTTTAAAGTTATCTATCTAATTCGCTGTCACCACCTCCTTTGGTAGAGAATTCTACAGTTTAACCACCCTAACTGAGAAGAACCATTTTCTTTCTTTAAGGTGAAATCTTTTTTCCTCTAACCTCAAGGGTTTCTTGTCAGTTGAAAATCTCTTGGTACAAAAAGTTCACTTGACAAAGACTTATATTGACCCTGGATGTATTTGTATAGGGTAATCATAGACGCCTCGTAGACGTCTTTTTTCTAGGGAAAATACGTTTCAGTTGGTTAGTCTTTCTTCATAACTTAGCCCCTACATTCCCCTTATTAGTTTAGTTGCCGTTCTCTGTACTTTTTCCAGCTCTAAAATGTCCTTTTTATGAAGTGGTGCCCAAAATTGTACTCCATATTCCAAATGAGGGCATACTAGGGATTTGTACAGTGACAGAATTATATTTGTTTCCCTTGCTTCTATACCCTTCTTAATACATGCTAATATTTGACTTGCCTTTGCAGCTGCTGCTTGGCATTGAGCACTGCTACCTAGATGGTTGTCCACAAGTACTCCCAAATCCCTTTCAATATCAAATACCCCTATATTTGCTCTATTAAGATTATAGATTGCATGGCTATTTTTCCTTCCCAAACGCATAACCTTACATTTAATTGTATTAAATCTCATCTGCCATTTAGCTGCCCATTTCTCTAATTTATGCAAATCCCTTTGTAGGGAAAGTACATGATTATCTAATTGAATTACCTTGTACAACTTAGTGTCATTAGCAAAAATGGAGACACTACTTTGGAGTCCTACTTCTATGTCATTAATAAATATGTTAAAAAGGAGTGGACCTAATATTGAACCTTGAGGAACCCCACTTACCACATTAGTCCAATCTGAGTATGTTCCATTTACAACAACCCTTTGCTTCCTGTCTTTTAGCCAGTTCTCGATACATGAGCAATTCCTGTATCCCTTAATTTGCTCAAAAGTCTCCCATGTGGCACTGTATCAAAAGCCTTTCCAAAATCCAAAAATACTACATCCACTGAGTTGCCTCAATCCAAGTTTCTACTAACCTCCTCATAGAAAGTAATTAGATTGGTCTGACATGACCTATCCTTCATAAATCCATGTTGACTGCTACTTATGATCTTGTTCAAATACACATATTCTTGTTATTATCCCTTATTAATCCTTCTAAAAGCTTCCGAACTACAGATGTGAGGCTCAATGGTCTATAATTCCCCGGATTTGCTCTTACTCCCTTCTTAAATATAGGTATCACCTCTGCTTTTCTCCAGTCATCTGGTAGCGACTCTGTGGTGAGTGAGTCTTGAAAAAATAGATATAATGGTTTGGCTATTACAGAACCCAGTTCCCTCAGTACCCCTGGATGTATTCCATCAGGACCTGGGGCTTTATTAACATTTATTTTCTCCAATCTCATTTGGATTTCTTCCAGTATTAACCAATTATTTAGTGATGGTAGTATAGCCCCATTTTGTTGCAGTGTCCCAACCACTGGTACCTCCCTTGTGTATACCAAAGAAAAAAACCTATTTAGCTCATCTGCCTTTTCCTGGTAACTAATTATCAAATGGCCTGTGTCACATTGTAATGTTCCTATAACTTCCTTCTTGGCCTTCTTCCCAATAATATATTTAAAAAATATTTTAGGGTTAGTCTTACTTTCCTTTGCAACTGACTTCTCATTTTCTATTTTAGCCAGTCTAATAGCCCTTTTGCAAGCCGTTTTGATTTCCTTATAGTCACTTAAAGCTGCCTTTGTTCCCTCCTTCTTAGAAATTAAATGCATGTTTCTTTTTTCTTATAATGATCTTAAGTAATTGTATTTTCTTCCCTTGTGTATACCGAAGAAAATAACCTATTTAACTCATCTGCCTTTTACTGGTCACTAATTATCATCAAGGCCTGTGTCACATTGTAATGTTCCTATAGCTTCCTTCCTGGCCTTCTTCTGATTAACATATATTTAAAAAATATTTTAGGGTTAGTCTTACTCTCTTTTGCAACTAATTTTTCAATTTCTATTTTAGCCAGTCTAATCGCCCTTTTGCAAGCCTTGTTGATTTCCTTGTACTCACGTAAAGCAGACTCTGTCCCCTCTTGTTTGTATAATTTAAATGCCTGTTTTTTACTCCGTATCTTGATCTTTAAATTATTGTTAAGCCACATTGGATGTGAAAACATGCTCTTTAAAATGTATGATTGAACATTTTGAAAAAAAAAACAGAGACTGTACTCCCACTGTCTAGGAATAATAGCGTGAATCCAAATATTGTGTCTGAAAACAATATACCGATGGTCGGCTTGAAAAAAGTTATTAAAAGAATACTGGTTAAAGATTTCCTACGCAATATCAGACACCAGTATTTGAAAAAATATATATATATGCTGCAATGGTAGAAAGATGATTGAAAAACCCTCAACTTTGAATGCAGTAAAGAAAGAAAATAAAAACATTCTAAGCAGGCCATGCTATGTACTGAAGGTTGTGATGAACTGGAGGCAAAAAAGTGGTATGTTTTGAGCCTCATTTGTTGGTCACTACCCAGAATCCTTAGTGGCAGTGGCTGTGGCAGTAGCAACCATGTGCTCTAAGAAATTTGGTGGGAAAAATAAGTCTTTTGTCCTGCCTAAGACATGTACCTATATACAGAATGCCTTTTCTTTGCTTATGAAATAAAAATAAAAACAGCACAATCGGAGGTCCTCAATAAAATATATACTACTATACATTCATTAAAAAAAACATATGGCAAATGACGCCTTCCAAAATACTGATCCAGTATATATCAAATCCATTTAATATCTATAAATGAAAACCTAAAATATATACTACCGTCACACATACAATGTTATGCATTATATAAATACTAGGAAATTGCCCGTCAAATATGACAGGAAAAAAATTGTAAATCTGGCAATGCTGTTTGCCACACAACGTGAGAATTTTGTCCCTCTGAGCACCTTCGGCCCTCATCGCGAGCCTCTCCCCCGTGTACTTCAACTTTCCTGCTTTGCAATGATCACCTTCAGTGCTGATCGCTAGCCCCACGATAAGCAATGAGCGCCTTTGGTGCTCATTGCAAGGCTTTCCCCCTGTGTACTTTATAGGCACCTTCAAGGCTCATTACAAGCTTCTCCCACCCGTGTAGTTTAGGGGCATGGTGATAAGTGTTACTGCCCTGGGTTAAGTGTTACTGCCTTGGGTTAAGGCTTGCATTTAGTGTTCCTGCCTTCTGGCTGTTTTTTACTGCCTTCGGCCTGTTACGTTTTTTCGTCCGCCATTTTTTTTCTCACTTAGGCGATTTTCAATTGTGAAACAATGGCAAATATGCCTCAAATTCTATTGCAACCTCACTCACAGGCTCCCTGGCTCCAACCCCCCTCCCCCCACCGTGCTATGTGTAAGTGTGTTAATGAATTGGAGACATAATTGTGTTTTTTTGGTGGTCTTTCCAGTTGGGCGTTTTACGTGCTTCGCTCCTAAGTCCTACGGGTCTCGTGATTCTAGTTGCGTGGTTCGGCCGTTTTACGTGCTTCGATCCTAAGTCCTATGGGGCTCATTGCCGCCTAAGTCCCACAGGCCTCGTAGTCGAGTGCCTCAACTGCTCACCTCACTTTGCGAGGCTCGCAGTTGCTGGCCCTTGCTGCGCCTGTGAAAACGCCCTGCTTGAATTTTCCTACAACTACTAAAAATGCTGAAAGGACTTGTGCAAGCTACATTCCCACCTTTACAAATAATAAAGAAAAACATTTATTTTCTTATGTTCTTGTATTTTCTTGAATAAAGTAATTTTTGTTTGCAAAAACTGCCTCCAGTGGTGATGCCTTCCAGGTCTATTATGTTTTAATTTGGACCTCCACATATTTTAAAATATTATTGTTTGATATTCTAGGCTGGATTTCCCAAAACACCAACAAGGCAGAATCAATGGAGAAGAAAGGTGGCTGAAAATTCCAAACCATTTAATCTCTCCACTTTTCCGCACCCATTCTTTGTATACACTTTTTTTTATCTCTAATCTACTATCCCTCAGATCCATAGTGATATCCTCTTCTCTGTTCTCTTCCTCTCTTATACCTTTCTTGCCATCTCCCAGCCCTCTTTTTTTTTTTCATTTCAATTTCCTTTTCCTACCTTTTCACCATGTATGTTTTTCTCTTGCCTATATTACATCACTCACTTCTACTCTGTACTCTCTCACGTCACATCCTATTTTTCTGTCAACCCTTTGCTCTCACTCTTCATTTTATGTCATCTCCAGGGTGAGACTGCCACTACAAAGATAGTTTCCGATGTTGTGTTCTAGGCGAACTTCATATCTCATAATCTATTTTGTCCTTTTGACATGTATGTTTCTTTCTCTAAAACACTTCTCTTGTCTGTTCTCAGATTGTTCTTCCATTGTACAGTATAATCTGTGTCTCTAGGTGTATCACCATTAAACTTGAAGACCAGTCCTGCTTGACATGAGGAATTTAAGCCCTGAAAGCTTGTCATAAGAAATATGAATTGCTCAACTTAAGAGTTACCACCTGATACTCATGTGTGTGTACAAATGTGTTACTCAGGTTTCTAGTTAAATATCCTGCAGCTTTGGAATTTAAAGGCATTAAACAACCTGTAGTGTGTACTTTTGAACAACTAATATTTGCAATAGTACATAAAAATAGCACTTGACAGAAATAAGTAACAAAGTATTGGCACTGGTAGACAAACTATATCAAGAAAGGTTCATGAACAAATGTATTATTAATAGTGATGTCGCAAACATCAAATTTTGGGTTCGCGAACAGCGAACGCGAACTTTACCAAATGTTCGCGAACGGGCGAACATCGGCAAACCGCCATAGACTTCATTGGGCAGGCGAATTTCAAAACCCACAGGGACTCTTTCTGGCCACAATAGTGATGGGAAAGTTGTTTCAAGGGGACTTACACCTGGAGAGTGGCATGCCGGAGGGGGATCCATGGCAAAACTCCCACGGAAAATGACATAGTTGATGCAGAGTCTGGTTTTAAGCCAGGGCATAAATCACCTAACATTCCTAAATTGTTTGGAATAAAATGCTTTAAAACATCAGGTATGATGTTGTATCGATCAGGTAGTGTAAGGGTTACACCCGCTTCACAGTAACAGACCAATCTCCCCGTTTAATGCACCGCAAACAACCGCAAACAGTCCCTTTGCACAACCGCAAACTCCCCATTTGCACAAGGTTGGATACCAAGCTAGCCATGTCCCGTTCCTTATCCTCACTGATGTCATTGAAGGTCTCTTCCTCCACCCAGCCACCAAGGGTCCCCGAAACGTGACAACAGGCCCCCTGGGATGCCTGCTGTGTTTGGTCTTTCACCTCCTCAAAGCCACCTTCCTCCTCTGACTCCTCTTCTTCAGACTCCTCTCCCTGCGTTGCCTCTGTCTGCGTTATTATAAGGTGTGTACTGTTAAGTAGTACTGTTCCTATCGGTTTAATCCCTATTACGTCCACTATTAGGGGACGTGTATATGGCATTGATTTTTGGAACAGGGAGATGGAAAAAGATGCTTGGTCGGTCCTCCCACTTCAAATTTGGGGCACTGCGCGTGCAATCTAAGGTGCCACCAGATATGAGTGTCACTGTGCACTGGCAAAAGTTGGCAGAGTAGGTTCTGTAGGCCTCACACACACGCCTGTAGGCAGGCAACTGATATTCAATCGATTACAGTCAAAAAAGTGTTGTTTTATGTCACTGTACACTACGGTTGCACCAGATATGACGTATCACTGTGCACTGGCAAAAGTTGGCAGAGTAGATGCAATAGGCTTCACACACACGCCTGTCGGCAGGCAATTGCTATTCAATCTATTACAGTCGAAAAAGAGTTGTTTTATGTCACTGAGCACAATATAAGCTGTGAGCCTGACACAGGCAGGCAACTAAAATTAGATTACAGGAAAAAAATGGTTGTTTTCAATGTATGTTACACCACCAGGTATGAGTAGTGAAAATAAGCACAATATAAGCTATTAGGTGTTAGCCTGTCACACACACACACACGCTGGCAGGCAGGCATAGATTACACAAAAATAATTATAAAATAAAATAAATGATGTTCAAAGTTTCCTCAATGATAAAGTATAGGGGGCGAACCAAAAAGCGCATGTGTTCGACGTTCGCGGCGGACGCGAACATGCGAAAATCGCCGC
Source organism: Discoglossus pictus (assembly GCA_027410445.1). Classification (NCBI taxonomy): domain Eukaryota; kingdom Metazoa; phylum Chordata; class Amphibia; order Anura; family Alytidae; genus Discoglossus; species Discoglossus pictus. The sequence goes on from CM050165.1 coordinate 347,681,118, forward strand.
GAATAGTTCTCCGGCGAATTGTTCGGGACATCACTAATTATTAAAACTATATATTTTTGTTAAATGGCCATTGAAGTCCCAAATGTATGGCTAAAATAAGGCCCCCATTCAATTCCAAGTGTGTAACTACCTTCATACAGGGCGCATGTCTGCGGGTTAGAAATTTGTTACAATTCCGGCTGTATTCAATTGACTCAAGCTTGCGATTACAGGGCTAAAGCCTAAAACCGTAAACCATGAACCCGTATGTAGCATTTCAAGGCATGATCAGATTCAATTAAGCAAGCCCATAAGTTACAATTTAGACAGAGCCAATAGTAAATGCGACCGTTATCATGACATCAGTAAAACATGGATTTTAAACTTCAATCAATTATTGTTTAGAAGTCCGATATGCGATCGTACTCGCAACTGAGCAATGTAGAAATCAATAAAAATGAAAAAAGAAACTGTGCTAGTCCATGTGGGTGGCCTGATATGTATTAACTCCTTCATTCCTGGGATTGATATTACACATAAATAAAATGTAAAACAAATTATTTTTTCTTGCAGGTTTGGGAGCTTGAGACTGTTGTGCAATTAATTCTAATGCCTTTTGATACTTGCCCAGTATTTTAAAGTACAGTAGTGTGTTTTTTTATTTGCTTTTACAGTGTTACAAACGTGTGTTTGCATGTCCCATCTAGTACTCGTAGAAATTTTTGATACATTTGCCATTTATGGTTTGAAGGAAATTGCGGGCTTGTTGAATTGTTGTAATTGAATATGGATTAGCACTGGTAACATTTGCAAGCTTGAAACATCAAAGGAGTAGATAGGACGGAGCGTGTAACTCGCAAATGGATTGCGAGTAGCAAAATGTAGCCAATTGAATATCAGTAACTTTTTCAAGCTCCATTACGGGCTTCAGTAATTACAATTTGGTCAATTGAATGGGAGCCTAATTATTTATAATAGGAAAATAATACATTTCTGATAATAGTTAAAAAAATAATTCATCCTACTTTTTTAACTGATATATGAAATCTTTTTTCACCTGTGCCATTTTTCAATGCACAGCAATCTTATCTTCATCCATAGTTGTCACTATACCCTGTTTTACTTGTGTGAATGATTTTTACAGTTTGCAAGAGGCCACATGGAGCAACATAGAAAATGGACTGGGTTCACCATACTAGTGGGAATCTTCTCTATAACACATGTACACATTTGCCTTAACTGTGTTCCTTGAAAGAACCTCAGGTATGTTGAATAATAGAAGTAACAAGTACTAAAAATGGATGGAGGCTACAGGGTCAATATCTCATCTGAAGATGTAAAATGTATTATTTATACACTGGTCAACAACATTCAAATTACTAGAAAATAATTCAAATAAAATGTATTTGCTAACAATTATCAAATGTTAGTGGAGAATTTTTTTTTTTTTCATTATTGTATCTGGCTAATGTATTAGTACAATGTTTTCTCTTGTATTTAAGCCAATGAAGAACCTGCAGCACCAACTGATTATTGTCTTATCCATCCATAGATAGTATAACTGCTTCTCTCTTGCGACCACATTCCTAACAGATAGCCAAATGCTAAAGCAGCAATCTATATCAGTGAGTCACAGCAAGACAGGAAATATCAAACAGGCCCACCCTTCCTTCCTGCAAGTGAGCTGCCGAACTCCAGGCAAGTGCAAGCCGATGACTGACAAGAGTTCATCAGTGGCATTTAATAAATGATTCAATACATTACAATTTCATTCAAAAGAGATATCCCTCATTAAATGAACAACATTCCCAAAAAGTGAAAGTACATATGAGGTTTATTTGTATTTATTATGTGAAGGTTATCTGCCAGTTTCCTGTTTAAGACAACCATCAAGGCATTATACTGGCTGTGAGTTGTTCAGTGACATCAAATAATATTTTGTCTGTTCCATATCACCAAATGCAAAACATGATAACAGGGTTTTAATAAAAAATACTGACAAAAAAAATCATATATAAATTACCTTGGGGTACAATTTACACATTATTCAGCTTTGTGAGCTATTACCTATTTATATTTGCAGGATAACAATCTATAGGACTAATATACTTTAAGAAAAACAATCACAACATTAAGAAGGCAGTTAGCAGTTATAGAAGGTATGAGCATAAGAGATTTTTTTGCAGATTATTCATAGAACTTGCCGTGACAGTAATCCTTCCAGTAAGAGTGGGTAGCCATCCCCTTTTTATATTGCAGTCAGCAAGAGAGTGAAAGGATTTTAACTTTGACTTTTCTTTTAGTACATTTAAGAGAAAAGCTTCATGTTCGTGAAGTATGTAACAAAATGTCAAGTGCCTTTTTTCTTGAATTTAATTTGTTCTGTAACATCAAGGAGATGTGCAATACATTATATGATCAATGTACAATCATTAGTAGGACACAGAGTCTTGTACCCCAGCTCTGCACAGGCCCATTTGCTATTCTTTTATTTGAACTGATGGGCAGAAAATAATGAAATTAGAGGGACAATTGTAGGAGGTCAGAGGAGAGTCAGTGAAATAATAGACAATGGTAGAAAATGAGAGGAGTGGAATAAGATTTTTACAGGCAAAAATATATTACCCATGTAATGCAGGATAACAAATTAAAGGACTAATATACTTTAATAAAAATCACACAACATCAAGTAAGGAGTTAGCAGTTATAGAAGTTAGGAGCATAAGTGTTTTTGTTTAAAGAAAAATCCTAACGTTTTGCAGATTATTCATAGAACTTGCCATGACAGTAATCCATCCTGTTCAAAACATGGGGTAGGGTGGGTATAGAGCAGGGTAAGTTTAATTGCAGATGCCCAGTTCTAAGCATCTGCAATGGAGGGAAGATGTCAAATGCTAAAATTTGTTTAGTAATCCAAAAGGCAAAAATCTTAATCCCTCCTTCATATATAGATACAATTTGAGCACACACCCTCAAACTCAAAGCCAAAGGGAAGTGTTGGAGACAACCAACATCGAATCCATCAGACCCACTCAGAGTCTACATAAAATATTTTATCTCAAATTGTCTTTATGCTCATGGTTTACAGTTCTTGTAAACGTGTTACCTAGTTTATAAATGTGAAGATTTTCCCCAAACGACTGTGGTCCATATGAGATACTTTAGGCCCTACTTTATTGCCCAGATTGTAATGTTACACAGTCTTAAAGTTGCTCTTAAAAATGCCACATATTCCATTAGCTACTCATTCTGATTACACGTTACCTGCCCACAGTCACTAAGGGCCAGCCAAAGATGCAAATTCAGGCTTACATATCCATTGATTTTTGAACAGCTAGAACATTACCAGCAGTAAATAAAGTTACACAAAATTGATATTCTATTAGAATTTTACATCTAGTTTACAAATTAAGCCTGACCCGCAACTAGAAAAAGTATCAAGTTTCTGCGGACTAAATAGGACTCACAAAGGCTTTTTTAAACAATTATTACAGCTGTTGCAGCAATTACACACACAATGCTGTACTTTAAAAGCATGGGAAGGCATGGAAAAAGCATAAATCTCAAACATTGTAAGTGCAACATACTCAAAGTTACACAGCATCAATAATCTCTTAGAACTCTAGGTCTAGCTCTCAAATTAAGTCAGACCCGCAACTAGAAAAAGTATTAAATTTATGAGTAGTATATAGGACTCACCTAGTGTTGTAATGCCAGTTCTGATAACTATAGCAGCAATTAAACATACAACATGGTACTTTAAAAGCATGGAAAAACATTAGAATTAATTGCACAACATTCTCAAACTCACAAATATGAAAGTAAGTAAATAGAATTTTTAACTGTTATTTATGTGTAATCCCACTACTCAAGGGGTAAATACATATATAGTATGAAATCCACATGGACTAAAACAGATGCTCTAATGCATTGTCTAGACTGCTAGCCCGATTGGCAAACATTACCTATTAGCTCTCATTAAGGTTTAGTCTCCAATTGCAGGTTACGTCTATATTCTATGACATCATAATGACGTTATCATTTTCTATTGGCTATGTGTAAGAAGTAAATTGCAGGCATGGTTTAATATTGCAAGCTCATATAGTCACTCCTTACTTACAAAGGCATAGTTTATGTATGGAGGCTAAGAGACTTAAGTTGTGGGTTAGAGATAATAGAATATGTATAAAAGTTTAGAAAAAAAGCACCCGCAGACAAATTTAGGGTTTGAAGTATTTTACAGGCTTCTGATGGAATAGGGCTCTTTGTTGCTTGATGTATATGTAACATGAACGTGTTTTGTCAGAATTGCTTAAGATGGGTTGGGGGAAAGGAAATGCGCAGCTGCTAAGAGTGTACTGGGCCCCAAGATATGAAGTGGTGCCCCTGCTGACATCATCCATTGTGCATGTTATTGTGCATTTGGTACAGTTTGGTGAAGAACTTTTCTTGTATTCTTAACTGCAATAGATTAGTCAGGAACAAAAAGAAAGAGCAGAACATGGCACATATTAGAAATGGTTGTCTGATGCTTTTATTGCAAAGTAAAATGCATTACACTAAAACCTACTTAATTGCCTCTTACATGGTCTTAGTCATGTAATAAGAGCCTTAAACACCAGCACTAACAACTAAACCCCACCGTGTTCAACCATAATTTATCTTCATACATTTGCATTGCAGATCCCTAAGAAAGTAGTTGTTTCTCAATTCAGCACATGTACCTCTTACATTTAAAAATTTGGTCACACCACATGATTCCAGGCTAAAACTGAATAAAGTTCTGACGATGATCTGAATTCAACCTCAACCATGTGTGACTATGGAAGCTACAGTACAGAGCAGAATTGCAGCACAAGGCTTTGATTTACTCTGGATCCCATGTTGTTTTGCTCAGTGATATTTCACGACACAATGAAACCTTTGAGGAATACGTCATATTGGGCAAGTGCAGAATTTAAAATGCAGATTTCTTTTGAAAGTCCTGTTTCTCTTGGATATTCTTTGCCCTTTATCAGTAATCATGTATGCATAACAGCTTTGCAATTACATCATTATGGTCAAAATCTTCCATACATTTGCTGCTGCCATTGAGTATCTTTATTCTGATTGTATGCTCCCAGTTTATATGACAATTACAATGTTTCAGATAATTGTGGCATTTGCCTATTTTGTGCACTCTTATTGAAAAATACACTCTTAGTTGTGTAGTTGTGCATTTGTTTAATCTTATTTAATGAACTAAAATATATTTATAGGCAAAATATTTCTAGAATCATAACAGTCTCTAATGTATTACCTTTTAGAAACAATTATGCTGCAGTGAAATAAACCATTCTTGTTACTGCCACTAAACTTCCTGAGATGGGGAATGGCTTTGAATGCAGAAGAAGATTCTATTTGTACAATGTTAACAAGGACACACCATCCTGAGAATGTAGCCGAAAGAATAAGATTAGAAAATGAGGTATAATTATACAATAAATCCCCTTCTGGATCGCTACCTTGTTACGGTGAAGGGGCTTGTGTACTTTAATGAAGCTGTGAGCTATACCATGTAGGGTCACCTAAGATGGGCAGGTCATAGTAGAGATGTCAGACAAATCTCTGTGCACTGAGAAGGAACAGGCAAACCACTCCAGTATATGGATAAGCACGACTAGAGACATAATGATTGTGTCTAGTATGCTGGGGTCCATAGGATCAGGGAAAGTCAGACACGACTGAATGACCAAACAACAACAATACAATAAATAATGACATGTAACATTTAAAGTCAAATTTAAAGATTAGCTATTAAAAAAATATATAAATATATGAAACCACAGTGGTCCTTTAATCTAAATATGAAAATGTTCTATGCATGAAATTTGCCAAAATGGTCATATATTTAAGAAGAAATCATGATTAAAAAATTACTTATTTACTTGTCTCCTATTACGATGCTATTCAATTTCTCAAGCCCGCAAGTTACTGTTCCAAAGCCATAACCGTAAACCATGCACTGGTTCGGAGCACTTCAGGGCGGGAACATGATCAATTAAGCAAGCCCGTAACCGCCTATTTTGAATCAGCCAATAGAAAATGAGACTGTCATTATTATGGCAGTAAAACATGGAGGTTACATGTCAATCAATTAGGTACGGGGATCCGATATGAGATCAGACTCGCAAATCGAAAAAATAAAGAATTATGAAAAAGAATGCCAATACTGTTCTAGTCCATATGGGTGGCCTGATATGTATTAACTCATTGATACCAAAGATCGATTTAACCCCGAAATCCCAAGTAATTTTTTTTTATTATATCCTGCCGATTTGCGAGCTTGAGACTGTTGTGCAATTAATTCTAATGTCTTTCATCGCTTTCCGTGGTATTTACACTGTGGTATTGATTTTTTGTTTGCATTTACAGTGCTACAAATAAGAGTTTAACCCCCTTGTGGGTCCTCTCTAGCACTCGTAGGATTTTCTCCTCCATTTGCCGCTTACGGGTGGCAAAACATTTGCGGCTTGGGGAAATTGAGCAATTGAAAATCGATTTGCGATTTTAGCCATTGTAATTCTTGCGAAAGTGAAAGATCAAAGGCTTCTGGAGGCTGTAAGTTGCAAGCCCGTAACTCGGAAGCCGTTCAGAGCCAGCAAAAAGACTTCAATTGAAAAACAAAGTAGCTTGCGACCTAACTTATGTGCGTCCGGATCTCCCGAAACCTCAATTGAATGGGGCTCAATGTGTGTAAGTTGTGTGCAAGCCAACAAACATACCAATAGCAGCCTCCACTAAGGCATGCAACTGCAAATAACAATTAATTGCAAATTGTTTTAATTATTTACTTTCTAAAGTTATGTTGCCCTTTATCAAAATTTTGTGACATGGGTGTCCCTTTAAAACTGGCCTGTTACAAACATACATTTTTGTGACATCTTGCTGAGTAGGTGGTATTGTTTCTTTAGAGCTAAGATTAGAGAATGCAAACAGAACTCAAGTCATGCTGGAAACCTCTCTTTCATGTTCGCTGACTCAGGTATTTTCTTAGTGCCAGTCTCAAGTTAAAAAGATGGATTATTTGGCACATAAAGTTCCTAACTAAGCACATTTTGCAAAAAAAAAACTGCTTTACAAAAGTATATGCAAATTGCTGTTTAGAAAACAAAAATTTGCAGCATAATGCAATATAGATCATTTCAGGATAATGTAGCATAGAGAATTGGGAATGTATACTAATTCTCTGCTTGTTTAAAGGACCACTGTAATTTGGGGAAAGCATCACATTTGTAATGTACCAACTTATCTACTTTATCAGTTTGTGATCATAAAACATTTAAAAGAAAATCAATTATATTTATAGCAATCCCCAGTAAATAAGAGGGCAGGAACAGATCACAGAAAGCAAGATTTGGAGATTTAAAGTTACACTGCACAAGAAGATATATATATATCTTTAAAATTCTAAAAGCGTAATTGAGCAGGAAAAAGTCATAAAGCTTGTTTATAATTAGAGAAAACACATTTTTACTGATACTCGATACATCCATCATATGCAGGTGGAAATTGTATTTGAGAAGGGGTTTCTGGAGATCTACTGGTGCAAGGGGTCTGCTTCATGGGTAAAGGAGTGTGGTGTCAATTTCAATGTTATATTATCAAAGAAAAGCTCTGGGCTTCTGCTTTTCCCTCCTCCCCCACCTTTCCATCCACTAATCTCAACAACCACATGCCCCCATCATCCAACTCTGAGGATGTGATGGAAGAAACACATAACGGATTCCTGTACAAAATTCAGAATTTTCTAGAAAATATTTTTATTTCTATGGCTTAAACAGCTGCTAATATTGTTAGTTTGCTACTTTTTTAAACAAGTGTCTTTTTTTTCTTGAATTGCAATGGTCCTTCAAGTAAATCTGCATTATTCTGAGCATGCATCGGGATAGGTGGTAAATGTACCTTTTTAGACTAGCACACAGAGAAGGCAGGGTCCTCAAGTTATTAATCATACAATTGGTCTTGATAGAAATGTCATAATGTGCCCCGGCCCCCTTTTCACAATGTGTAAGAATGTCATTCTCCCATTTCCAGACTCCAAAAGGTGCATTTTAGATAAAATGTATTCAATACTGAAAATCTTTTATATGTTCTACATTAGTACATATATATTTATTTGGATTATTTTTATAGTGGAGTTCACAAATTTTACAGCAGTAGAAAATGCAAATTGATTTTAAGACTTGAATAAAAACTAAATATTTAGCAAAATAATCTGAAGCATTCTTCAATAATCAAAATGTTCAATGGAATGTACTGCTATTCAGTTCATTGAGATGTAGATTAATGCCAGTGAGAAATCTTCAGCAATTCTTAGATATGCGGAGGAGTGCCTGAAAGGGCACAACACAGGTCATTTTCAAGCTCCAATTTATTTTATTGCTTTGTTTAAACTTGCAACAGAGTTGAAAATTCTAAATATATATGTTAACACAAATGGAAGAAATGCACTGACAGCTATTTTGGCCACTTTAAGGAAGGAATCGCACATTGAGGGCCAAAATTCTGTGATTGATTTCTAACTGAACATATCTCTTGCTCCAGAATAAGACTTCCGTTCTAAAAAATCATCTAGACAGTCATTTGGAACTCTTTGAACTGACAATCTGAATGGATTTCGCACTGAGTCCAACTCCCCATCACTGAGTCTAGGGATATAACCTCTGAATTAATTTTCCAATGTGGTCAAATGCTGCAAAATTTCATTTTTTGCATATTCTGGAAGCACTTGTTCTTTTTTCGCAAGCAACAAAAACCAATGACAATATCTCAAACATTGAATATTTTTTATTTAAATCTTTCTCTTCCAATTTTCAGCTTGCTCATAAAAGCTTTCAATGAATCAATACATTTTATGATGTCTGTGCTCCTTCTTTGCATCTGAAGATTCAGTTTATTCAGCTGTTCAAAAATGACAACCAAATATGAAAGGCGCATGATCCATTCTTTATCATGCAACCAGGCAAAGATTTTCATCTTACCCTGACCTTCAAAAAATAATTCGAGCTTATCTCTAAGCTCAAATATTCACTCAGTTAACATTTCCTTTTGAAAGCCATCGAACATTGGTGTGAAAAAGAAGCAAATGATGATGAGTTTAGAGCTCCTCCTTTGCCAAAATTCACAATTTCAATTGTTAGATCCAACATTTTCCCTGGTGGAGCTGGAACTGTTTTTGAGGCCATTGCCTGACGATGGATCATACAGTTTTTGCCTTTCACTTTTGGAGTCCCCTTTTCCACATTATCTTGAAATCCAGATTTTTTCCCCCTAACATAGCTGAGCTCCATTTGTACAGCACCCACAGACTTTTCCTGCAAACGATTTTATGATTCAAAGAAAGATGAAACTTTAAAAAAAATATCTGAGGCCTTGATAGTTGTTTCAAGAGGAAAACAAAAGGAAACGTCTCTTTAAATAAACCTGAATAAACATATCTTGCAAATACCAGCAACTGGGAGAGAGATGCCTCATCAGTGGACTCATCAAGTTGATCTTTGATGTCAATAGCCATTTCGCTTATTCTTCTTTGTACAGTACTGAAACTGCTGAAAGTTTTTTCCTCCAATCAATTTCCCAAGACAATTTTCACCATCTTGAGCGCACAAGGATATATCATAGTTTCTCCAATGGTATGTGTTGTTTCTGCTTTGCTATCTCCAGGGCTACGACATAAGAAGCTTCAGTAACCTTGTGGTTCTTTTCTTTAAATGCCCCTATTGAATCCAGCTTCATCCTTTAGAGAGCAATTCCATGGAGTTCAAAAAAACTTTTGTCCATGTCCTTGTGTTGAGGATGAACATTCTGCAAATTTTGTTTCAATTTCGTTGGTTTCATAGAATCATTTGACAAAGCTTTGTTACAAATAACACATCAAGACCTTTCTTCTTCTTTGATGATAATAGATGTATATCCATACTTAATATATGAATCATTGTATCCTCTTTTTTGGCACTCATGATGCACTCCAAATTCCTTAAATAAAAATCAAGATAAAGTTAAGCAAATAGTACATTTAGAAACCAGATGCATACGTTAAAAACAGATGGCATTTCACTGTTGTGATATAATACATGCAGTGGGTCAGCTTATTAGCAAATAGTACAAACTAGCATAATAACTATTTGAATTGTTAAACTGGACAAGGCATAAAAGTGATCAGATGAGGTAAAACATGTGCATAGTCAAGGAATACATGTACATAATGTCTCGGGCACTTATGTGATCTGCCAGTTGTCGATCAACTATCAAAGTATTGTAGAGCAACACCACACCCCCCAGTAAAAGCTAAAATACCCCATTAGGGCGGAATACCCCTCTGGTTGAGAACCTTGTTTTAGAAAGTAAGAAAATATTATATTCATGGACATTCATCCTCACATTTAACTCACATTGTTTATTTATAGTATTGTGTGCACCACACATTAATATTTATGATTATTATCTATTATCTATTTAGGAAAATATTATAGAAATAAAGAGACATGAAGAAAAAAAGCTTTATAACGCAATCAAAAGAACAGATATTAAATATTACAAAACATTTACTTGCTTAAAAGTGCCACAAAGGATAAACAATTCTCTTGGGACTGCAGTTTTGCAGCAGTCTCGGTACTTGAACCATTCTGTTGTTCCATATTCTGAATGTGGCTTCTTGGTCCGCATGAAGGTCCTCAGGAGGCAAATGAGATCATTTGGTACTCCCATTTTTAAGAACTTGACACTTTTTGTTGTGATCCACACAGGCAAATGTTTTAGAATAGTATATAAAGCAGAGGAAGAGCAGAGGGAGAGTACAAGTAGCACCAGATCTAATGAAGTGGTAAAGCCAAAGCAAAAAGGACACCTAGCTGCGGATGTGTTTGGAGGGGAAAGGAAAGTCAGCATAGGAACCTGGTATGTCAGAACTATGAACCAAGGCAAAGTGGACTTGGTCAAGCATTAGATGACAAGATTAAACATTGATATCCTCAGAATTAGTGATTTTAAATGGACTGGAATGGAACATTTCAAATCAGCAACAACCATATCTTCTACTGTGGTCAAGAATCCAGCAGAAGAAATGGGGTAGACCTCATAGTCAAGATCCCCACAGTAGTGCTTAGTTACAATTAAATTACAGAATCATTTCAATTTGAATTCACGACAAGCTATTTAACATCACAGTGATCCAAGTCTATGCAACAACCATGGGTGTATGGTTGAAGAGGCTCAAGTTGTTCAGTTCTACAAAGATATTCAACAACAAAAAATGCTAAAGTAGGGAACCAACAGATACCTGGAATGAATGGCAAGTTTGGCCTTGGAGTACAAAAGGATACAGGTCAGAGATTAGTAGAATTATGTCAAGATAATTCTCTGGCCGTGGCAAACACAGTCTTCAACAAACTGAGAAATGACTGTACATATGGACATCACCAGATGGACAACGTAGAAATCAGATTGACTGTATACTTTGCAGCCAAAGATGGAGGAGCTCTATACAGTCAGCAAAAAGAAGAAAAGAGAGAGAATCATCAGACTAAGCAGATACAAAAAAAATATGCAGTGGAAGTAAATAATAGACTTAAGAGACTAGACATGGAAGATAGAATGCCTGAAGAACTTAAGAGCCTTATATTTGCAACATTATTCAGGATACAGCAACAAAGAAGATCCCCCCCCCCCCCCCCCCAAAAAAAAAAGAAAACTAAGAAGGAAAACTGATTGTCTTATGAGGCTTTGAAAGTAGCCGAAGAAAGAACAAAAGTTAAAGGTATTGGAGATGTGTCAAACTGAATGCAGAATTCCAGAGGATAGCAAGAAGAGACAAGGAGACATTCTACAATGAGCGATGTAAAGTTATAGAAGAAGGTAACAGAATGGGAAGCTCAAAAGATCTCTTTGAGAAAATTGGGGATATTAAAGGAACCTTTCATGCAAAAGTGGGTGTGATAAAGACAAAAATTGTAGGGGCTTAACAGAAGAAGATCGGATAATGAAGAGGTGGCAGGAATACACTGAAATCTATACAGGAAGGATCTTAACAACAATGATAAACCCAATAGTTTGTCCAATGAGCTGGAGTCTGACATCTTGAACAGCAAAGTGACAAGGGCTTAAGGATGTCTTGCTGATAAGAAGGCTGCAGCAGGTTATGGAATCACAAGAAACAAGGCACACAATCTTAATAAAGAGTCTAAGCCAGAACCTCATAGCTTTTTTATAGGACTCTTTCAAGGTAACATCAAATCTTTCCACAGAGTGTAACATTTGCAGTAACTGTATAGTGGAAGCCTAATCATAAGAAACAGACGAGAACCCCAGGATCCATGGAAAACATTGCAATAAGTGATTGATAATTTATTAAAATAGAATCTGCTGAATAAAAAAGTACCCAACAAGTTGATTTATTTTAAAATAATGTTGAAACTGGCTATATATTACACTAACCTTTTATAAATCTCTCTTCAGATATCCAGCACTGTGTGTACAAACACATTATGCTAAATTGTTTATCAGTGTGCTTAAAACAGTTACTGTGTTCATTTTATTTTATATGATCTTTAATTTAACTAAACAGGATAGTGGGCAGAATATTATTAGAAAATAAACACAAACTTTACATTTTTGCACTTTAAAAAGCAGGCTTTCATTATTTTCCCTTGCCTGTTACTTCCTTGAGGTGGGTGTGCCCTTGTAAAGCAACAAGCCCCCCCCCCCCCCACCCCCACTTTAGCGCTAATGGGAGCACTGGCAGTAGTCACTGCCACTTTTCCACTGTGAATTCAAAGTCTCCTCCCATCTAAAGACGTGTGCTACTGAAAAGAAAAATGCCAGATTGTATATGCATTTAAGCTGCTGTGCAAAGTAAGACATTAAATGCTGTTTTTTTATTTACATTCTATAAATATATTTTGCATTTTCAAATTAAGTTCTTCAAATAAGTAAATGTTAAAAATATGGCCAGCAAATTATTTCAACTGATCATGTTAGCAACTAAAAATATTATAGCTTGGAATTGGAAATTTCTCTTACTCCATTTTAGGGACGTTATTGGTAAGATCAACTATATACTTATTAATGAAAGATAAACACATTTGTGAACCCTGGCTAGCTTCTCCAGATTGTGTGTTAATCATATAAAATCTCCTTAAAACGATTCGATCCCCCAGTGGGTGGGAAGCAGGAGAAGGTCTGGACCTTGAGCTTTGAAATCCAAGGTAAAAAGAACTTGTGAAATATTTCTATATTGAGAGTATTGAAGTTTAATGCTTATGAAGAAAAAGTTAAATTGCCCAAATCACCTTTTTTCCTTGTTTATTTTTGTTCACTTTATGTTACGGTTACATGTTTTTCTTATATTTAATCTACCATGTTAATATGTAAATAGTTTACTTGTCTTATATTCGTATCTACCCAACAGCTTTACTGTACTCGGTTGATAACTCCTGACTAACCTTTTCGGGTTGATAGGAGAAGATAGATTTTAAAATTTGCTATAGGGTGAGTCAGCTGTGTTACAGTTATAACCAGAATTCTTTATTTTTTCTTTTTCTTTGGAAAAAAAAAAAACAGCAGGATAACCAGCATCTACAGTTCCTCTTGTTTGTATCTTATTATTTCTGAATGTATCTCTCAGGAATGTTAAATGTTTAGATTGTTGATTCAGCTAACACTTTATTTGCATTGTTCTATGAAACAAAATGCTGTTAACAAGTTTATGAATAAAAAAATAAATTAAAAAAAAGGCCTACATGGTCTACAGTAGGTAGGAGGGAATCTAATGGCATGGTAACAGTTGGGTAGATTATTTCAGTTATTTAAAAAACATGCAGTATTCAGGGGTTGCTCTTTGATGTAATTTTAGCCACAAACTGAAAAAAGCTTCTCATTATTAAAGATAAAAGAAATCAAAGCAGGAGGTTGTACGAAGATGTGCAACCATTAGGGAGACAGTTTATCTGACACGGAGACTCTCTCCTCATTATGAACAGCAGCTTACAACCATTTCACCCTTTAGTGAAATTTTAATAAAGGTATGTTATTATTATTTAATAAATGTGTTGTTTCACTACTGAATAGTTAAACGTTTAAGAGTATTCTGTCTGGGGAATTTTAAACAATGTCCACCTGTTCTACAGATGTTCATGAAGCACCATTTTGTGACATATTGAAACAATAATTTCATTCTTGCATTTAAAGTGTATTAAAAAAAAAACAACTCTATGGCTTATGGCATTTTAACAACTGGAAAAAAAGTAAAAGCCTAACATTGAGTAAAAGAACCTGCAGTTGTACCTTTTACAAATACTTAAAATGTTTTCTTTTTACTGTATATTGAGATGTCCAGTGGAATAACATAACAAATTAAATTTTGTTAGCGTTTTTTAATTGAGATTGGATTATACTATCATAAGAACAGAAAGTGGCTTAAAAATGCATTTGTGTTCAAATCCGCACTTATAAATCAAGCACAAGGGCAGAATATGTAGTATGACTATATGGAGTCATATTAGAATATTAAAGTAGGGCATGTAATGAAACTACCAGGAGGTGCTAAACTGCCCCATTATATTCCACTATAATTCTGTGAGTATATAATCAAAATATGTTCTAACTATCTGTCCACTCCTCTGCTGTATCTGGATTCACTCTCCAAACCCTACCCCCATGTTATGACCTGCATTACTTGTTAATACCAACATCTTTACCATTTTATAATTGCTCTCTCTTTCTCATTCCTTTCTCTCACAGTTATATCTCACCCTACCTCCCTCCATGTCTTTCTGTCCCTCTCACCATCTCCAATTCCTCTTTTTGTGCCTTTTGAAATCAATGTCTTGGCCTCTCTGCTCTGAGAAACTCTGAGAGCACTTCCCTCCCTCCCTCTCACCCACACACCCCAATTCAGATTCAATTTAAGCACAAGCGGTGAGCCAAACCTATGTAATATCTGATATTTTCCCTTCTGTCTCCCATAAATAAGATAAGAGACACTGTACATTTTGTGGATAGAGTCTCATAGACCAAAACCACTATTATTTGGTCTAAGTGGGTTGTTTTTGACACAATTTTAGGATTATAAATATCAACATATAAATATAAAACCACCCAATGATTCTGGAACAAACAGTGCTGGCATTCATGTTTGGGGAAGAGAAGTATTTTTTTTCAAAAGAAAGATATCCATACACAAAGATATATATTAGCCTACTGGATATTTTTTTAGATTTTATGTTGCCCTAGGCCTATTAGGATTTGAGTGTCCCCCAAATCCATAGTTACATAGTTACATGGGGCCTCATTCTATTAGCGGCCGTAAATCGGCCGTAAGGCTGCGATTCCTTGAGGGGGTTCAGTTAACTCGCGATTCAATAATACGGCCCCGCAAGGATCCCCTCTTACGGCCGGCCGCATATCTTGAAACCGGCCGTAAGCTTTGAAATCTAAAAACGCAAAAATAAATTCAAGCCTGCACTGTACAGCTCTGTAAATGCTAGGGATCATATTGGGGGACATGAGGATTAAAAGTAACCCCCTCTCAAGCTTGCACATCAGCCCAAACCCGAGTTCAAATTAACTGTTTATTTTCCGGCTGCGGCGTGGGCGGGTCTGAGGTGCTCCAAGCACTCTAGACTTTTTACATGTATATTTTACGTATATTAAAAATAAAATATTTTACAGATTTGAGTATAGGATAATTATGTGCTATTTTTTCTAACACCTAAAATCCCTTTATAGTCTTCTCAAAGTGCAGGATGGCTTTATTTGAGCTATTTTATGTGCTTAATTGGTGCTAGCGGGACCTCTTTCCTGCAAGTAAGCTGCGGCTCGTTTTTAGCCTTGCAGAGAGGGTTCCCGGAGCAATTGAATTGCAAATAGGAATTTCTATAGGCCGATTTCCTTGCGGCCGTTTAAGATCAAAGGATTTCCTCCGGCGCGAGCGGCCGCAAGAGATAGCAAGGCACCGGCCGCAAGCCTGCCGGAATCCCCGGCCGGAGGGGAATAGAATAGCCGAATAGCTTGCGGCCGGTCCTTGCGGCCCCGCAACGGCTGCGGCCGCTAATAGAATGAGGCCCATAGTAATTAAGGTTGAAAAAAGACTTTCAGTCCATCAAGTTCAACCTGTTAAGATCTCCTCTGATCTGCAATATGCGGATAAGTTATTAATTAATTTGTTGATTAAATAGTTATTAATAGTATAGTATTGGAGGAAGAATAGTTAGTCCATCAAGTTCAACCTTTTTAGATCTCTATTGATCTTTTTAATGTGGACTATTTATTATTAATTGTTAATTGATCCAGAGGAAGGCAAACAGAAAAAAAAAAAAAACATTGAAAATTTGCCAATTGTCTCATAAGGGGAAAAAAAACTAAATTCCTTCCTGACCCCAGAAACTGGCGATCAAATTTCTCCCTGGATCAATATTCCTTCGCTAGTTATCCAGGATAGCCTTGAATGCCCTCTTTATTCAAAAATATATCTAACCCCTTTTTGAAGTTGTCTATCGAATTCGCTGTTACCACCTCCTTTGGTAGAGAATTCCACAGTTTAACCACCCTAACTGTGAAGAACCCTTTTCTTTGTTTAAGGTGAAATCTTAAGGGTGTCCTCTTGTCAGTTGAAAATCTCTTGCTACAAAAAGTTCACTTGACAAAGCCTTATATTGACCCTGGATGTATTTAAATAAGGTAATCATATCCCCTCGTAGACGTCTTTTTTCTAGCGAAAATACATTTAATTTGGTTAGTCTTTCTTCATAACTTAGCCCCTCCATTCCACGTATTAGTTTTGTAGCCCTTCTCTGTACTTTTTCCAGCTCTAAAATGTCTTTTTTATGACGTGGTGCCCAAAATTGTACTCCATATTCCAAATGAGGGCGTACAAGGGCTTTGTATTGTGGCAGAATTATATTTGCTTCCCTTGCTTCTATACCCTTCCTAATACATGCTAATATTTTACTTGCCTTTGCAGCTGCTGCTTGGCTTTGAGAGCTGTTACCTAGGTGGTTGTCCACTAGTACTCCCAAATCCCTTTCAATATCTGATACCCCTAGATTTGCTCCATTAAGATTATAGATTGCATGGCTATTTTTCCTTCCCAAATGCATAACCTTGCATTTATTTGTATTAAATCTCATCTGCCATTTAGCCACCAATTTCTCTAATTTATGCAAATCCCTTTGTAGGGAAAGTACATCATTATCTGATTTTATTACCTTGCACAACTTAGTGTCATCAGCAAAAATGGAGACACTACTTTCGAGTCCTACTTCTATGTCATTAATAGCTGGGGGTCACGTAACTAGTTAGCATGGAGGAGTCTCGTTCGTTATCGGAATTAACCAGACAAATCGCTCCACCAACTAAGAACGGCCATGCACCACCACCCACAGAGTCGAGAAAGAGCTATCAATCTGTCAATCCTTTCCGTGTCCGGGCCGGGTGAGGTTTCCCTGTTACTTCTCTTTCATTCTCATTGCCATACTCGGCTACAAATATAAGCATAACTGTATATTCTTGCATATACAGAGGAAGGGCCAAGGTTAGGGAAACTGCAAACAAATGGGACAACATTATCTTTATTGAAATTAGCACCAGGTCCAGATGGAATTCATCTATGGGTACTGAGGGAACTGAGCTCTAATAGCCAAACCATTATTTCTCATATTTTCAAGACACGCTTTCCACAGGCTCCGTACCAGAGGATTAGAGAAAAGAAGATTTGATACCTTAATTTAAGAAGGGAACCAAACCAATTCAAGGGAACTATTGGCCAGTAAGTCTTACTTCAAATTGGATTGTATTCAGGAATATATCCACTCAAATACGATAATAAGAATGGGTCAAAACATATCATTTAGGACGATCAAACATCTAATCAGTTTCTATGAGGAGGTAAGTAGGAACTTGGATCAAAACTACTCAGATGAAGTAGTCGTTTTAGATTTTGCAAAGGGTTTTGATACAGTGCCTCGTGGAAGGCTATAGTAATCATAAAGGATGCAGAAATTACATGTTACATAGCTACATAGTAATTTAGGTTGAAACAATACTTTAGTTCATCAAGTTTAACCTTTTTAGATCTCCTCTGGTCTGCAATACGCAGATTTATTGTTAATTGATCCAGAGGAAGGCAAACAGAACCCCCCCCCCCCCCCCCCCCCAAAAAAAACAGTGAAACTTTGCCAATTGTCTCAACAGGGAAAAAAATATAAAATTCCTTCCTGACCCCAGATACTGGCAATCGGATTCATCCCTGGATCAATACTCCCTCTCTATTTATCCAGGATAGCCCTTAATGCACTTTTTATTTAAAAATATATCCAATCCCTTTTTAAAGTTATCTATCGAATCTGCTGTCACCACCTCCTTTCCCTTTCCCTGGACAAAGCCTTGTATTGACCCGGATTTTTTATATTTCACTACAAGAATCTCAGTTCTAGAATGTGTTGTTTAATGAATCTCTTAAAGGACCACTATACTATAAAAGGGGGCTCCCTGGTGGTCCAGTGGTTTCACCTCTGCGACCGGGGTTTAAATCCAGTCAGGGAACCAAGAGGTCAAACCACCCAAAGCCAAGCAAGGTTGGACCTGGTCAGCACTTGGGTGGGAGACCACCCTGGAATACCAAGAGCTGTATGCTGTCGCCGACTGGAGAAGGAACTGGCTTCCCACTCCAGTATGGCTGCCATGAAAACCAAGTGGATCAGCAAGACCATGTGCATGGTTTGTTATGGTCCATGAGGTCACAGAGAGTGGAAATGACGGGGGAAAAAAATCTATAACTGGATAGCAATAAGAGCACTGGGCTCCTCTTATGTATTTATAACTATGCTGGAATAACATTTCTGTTCTGGATTCTAGTTATGTGTTTTTCTCTTGGGTTTATTCCTTGCTTGTGGTACAGAACAGAGATAGAAACCTTTCAGCTTCTCAATCTCAGCCGCACTCATTGTTATGTGCAGAGTATTATCGCTTTGTTCATGATGACTACAAGAATCTCAGTTCTACAATGTGGGATTTAATGAATCACTTATGTAAATAGCGTTTGTGTATAAAAGCTTACATAAATGTGATTAGCAGAAATCAAATGCAACCAGTGTTAGGTATTAATCACATTTGTCAGAATTCAGTATTGAACACTAATGTATTTGCTGACAAAGAGCCAGGGAAGCAGTGAAAGGAAAATATATTATATAAACCGCAGAATAACATAAAGGGACATTGCAAAATATATAAATATGGTTTCAATTAAACCTATGTGTAGGGACAAGTGCCTTATCAATTGAATGTTTTTTAAATCACATTTTGTGATATGCATTTACATTTATTTTGTCATTTTTATCAAACAGCCTTTCTGCTTTTCCAATCCTAGCTCTTCTCCTTATTAATGTTTTTGTATAATCACATGTGGATGGTTAGCACAGGCTCACAGTGATTGATAATTAAGGTGCAACTAGTTTCAATTCCCCTTCTAGATCCCTACCTTGTCGTGGTGAGGGGGCTTGTGTACTTCAATGAAGCTGTGAGCTATACCATGCAGGGTCACCCAAGATGGACAGGTCATAGCAGAGAGGTCAGACAAACTGCGGTCCATTGTAAAAGGAATTGGCAATCCACTCCAGTATCTTTGTCAAGATAACTTTATCGATAAGCACAACTAGAAACATATAGATGTACCTATTATGCAGCAGCCCATAGGGGCACAGAGAGTCAGTCACGACTCAATGACTAAACAACAAACACTTTCAATTCTCTGAGCATATGTGAACTCCCGCAGAACTTCTTTATCTAATGTATCCGCATGGGATTTATACTTCTGTTTTCTGTCTATGTAACCTCTCCTTATATAACACAAAATGTATGTATGGTTGGCAAATACTTGTTACTAGCCAAAACCAACCATGACCTGTAATTGTTGACCCTGCATAACTGACCAAATAAAGTCAGCATGTACCTCTGATAATAATGCAAATGATAGGCGGGGAAAGCCCTATATGTTCTACTGTGAAATGAGACAATATGATCCTACCTTGTATGTATTATTCTGTCTCACGGATATCCGAGCCAAGAGGTGAGAGGTGCCTGAGGAAGGTGGATAAAGGTTTTACCTAGCAGTGGAAGAAATCCTGCTCTGACAATAGATTGTAAGTTTGTGAGTTTTTAATCTTATAAGGTGCCTTGCACAAAAATCTCGATGCACATTTGATTTTAAACTCAAAGACAGGGCCCTCAATTCTTCTGCAATGTGTTAATATTGTTTTTGCCTTGGGTCCTTCCCCTGTTTAAATTTGCCAGAAGTGGCAGCAGCAGTGGTGGCCACCAACAGCTAGATGGCACTGCCGATTTTCAGTGCCCATACCATAGAGATAAGGTTACGTAGACTATTAGAGACAGGGTTAGGGTTAGTTTAAGGGTTAGGGTAACCTTCTAAGTTTACAACTTGTCTCAAATATTGGCAGCACTGCAAAATATTGACAAAACCATCATGTGGCCACTTGCCACAACTTCTGCTGTGGCTGGTGGAGAATTTGAAATGGGATAGATCTTTGCCTTGTACTTAACCCTTGTACAGTGCTACAGAATATGTTGGTGCATTACAAATAAAGGATAATTATAATAATAAATAAAAATAGCCTTTAATTTATTAGTTATTATATGCAACTGTGAGGACAGCCATTGCTTTGTGGGTTCACCTGTTAGGGACGCTGTGATGTAGAAAGATTTTCCATTTAGCTCTATTGAAAGTGCTAGTACTAAGCAAGGCCACTTTACACTGGGAGCAATCTTATTTACATTGGAGATTTCCTACAGGTGACACATTGGGAAACAGCAAAGCCATGGCAGCGCCAACATACATTGCATACTATTGTTAATACATTCAAAGCTGTATTTATTTTTTATTCATGTATTTGTTGTCAAGACTAGTTCTTCAAAAACAATATATTCACAGATTTTAAATCATTCTAAATATTAAAGGGGAAGTTCTACCTAAACACCAGTTCCTCTTATATGAAAGAGTACAGAAGTAAGTACCTGTATAAATGTGTTAGCACTTTCATTGCTAAAAGACCTCTGTGTATTAGGAGATGTGAGCTGCTGAAGAACACAGAGCATGAATGTAACTGTCACAGCCTGATTGGCTCTTGAGTGGGCACTTAAAATGTTGGCCCAATCAGCTCAAAGAGCACTGTGTCAGTGAGAAAAAAATCAAACAGGAGCTTCCACTCCATGCCTTTTACATTAATCTTTAATTAAATCTTTAATTAAAAAAAAAAAGATAACCTATGCCTGAAAATTACAAGGTCTCCTTTTTTATAATGGATTTGAAAGAGAATTATAAAATAAATTGTTTTTTATGTATTTGATTAGAAAGGTGTCATTAAAAACAATCTAATGCCTATAAATTGAACAAATATATATATATATATATCTATATATTTATATATATATATATATATATATATATATATATTTTTTTTTTTTTTTTTTTTTTTTTATTTACCTTGCAAAGCTATTAGTTGGTTGAAAGTTAAAGGGCCATATGGGTCATTTGTTTAAAATATCTTCTTTTGAAGAGCTACACTTGGAAATCGAGAAAATATTATTTTTTTTAAATAACACCAGTATCTAATTTATTACATTGTATCTGCTGCACTGTAATCTGCCCTTATTGTTTTTGCTGATCAAACTTCCCGAGACAGGAGCAGAATCTATATATTTAGAAGGACGCACCTTCCAGAGAAAGCAGCAGAATCCACTAAAATGAAAAAATGGAACACCTGCAGTAAAATGTAATGACGTGTAAACATTAGAAATGTAAAGGTTGTGTTTATTTCTTTTGCTTTTTAAAAACATACTGCCCGTTATCAAGTCTAATTCTTCAAAAGATTTGATAGAGCAAAATATTGACTGAAGGTGGCCCTTTAAGTCCCTTTCTAAATTAGTTATGAGAATGGAGAATGGAGAAGAGTGAAGGGTCATACAATACCTGCTCAAATGCAGCAAAGACATGTCTGTTCTGGAAGATAACAAAGCTTTAGATCACTTCCGTTACATGCTTTAGGACCACTGCAATTCAAGTAGGTACGAAGTCAACAACATCAGCCACTGAAAATTTGATATTTTGAAGAATCTATTTCTGAGAACAGAATCCATTTTGTGTTTGTTCCAGAGAGCTAGGTGATATGTGTGTATATTTGTAGGTATCAGTGGAAGGAGTGGTGGGGAGGAGGAAACAAGCAGAGCCTTTGTTTCATCACTGAATAGGATTAAATTGACATCACACCCCTTCCCTCTCACTGGCCCAGAAGCAGACTCTTTGCATCCCAGGATGGAACAGCTCTCCTCTTACACACACAACCTCCAACAATGTATCATGGATCCCTCCATGGCCCTTGCAAAGGCATCAATATTTTTTTTCTAATTAAACAATAGCTGTATGATTTTTTTCCTTTATTAATTATGGGCTCTTGGGATCGACATTTTCATTGTGCATTTGTCCTTTAAAAAATAGTCAAATAAGAAACTCAAAGATAATAATATACAATCTTTAATGAGTCATAAAATACACAAATCTACAATTAAGAAAAGGAATCTATAGCCCCTATGGTGCCAGTATATGGAACCATCAACACAGAGTAAGTACAGATGCTTGCATTACCACAAATCACTAATATTAACAACAACTTTGAATTTGATATATATATACAATTAATGTATTCATGTGCAATAATTAATATACACGTATACTATGGAACAGACAAACTCCTGGAAACATTATTTCTTAAACTCTGCGAGAAAACATCCACACAAGATTCATCGGCAGAAACCGCAAACGGGCTACGAGTTACCGTCTTGAAATTCTTGCGGTTGTTAAACTCGGAACTTACAGCCCCCCGAAGCCTTTGATCTTTCACGGTTGCAAGATCTCCGAGTGCTAAAATCCCAAATCGCTATTCAAATGCTAAAATCCCTCAAGACCGCAAACGCAGTCAAGTCCGCAAACGGCAGATGTCAGCCCAAATCTTACAGGTTCCAAATAGGATCTGCAGAGGGTTTACAGACTAGTTTGTAACACTGCAAAACACAATAGAAACACACAAATGGACTTATAAAGATGGCCAAAGCAATGGAAGGTAGAATTACTTGCACAACAATTCCCAACTATCAAATAGTAAAATATATATATATATATATATATATATATATATATATATATATATATGTTTTAATGGATGCATATGATAATATGAAAAGTCATACTGTAAGATGCTGAAAAACACACTACTTGATTAAACTGCAACACAAATACATTAAAATATCTGCCATATTAACCCTCTCTCACTCACAGAGGACCCTAAAAATACAATGACCATCTTATATACATCTCACTCATCACATCTACATTGGGAAAACATATAGAGGCCAAATTACACTGCAACATGGCATATATCAAGTACCAGGGGAACATTTTACATTTGATTGTTAAGTCCTTCAGTTGTGTACAACTCTCTGTGACCCTATGGACTGCAGCACATTTAGCTATGTCTCTGCCTGTGCTTTTCCACAAGGTTTGCATGCCAAAGATACTGTAGTGGGTTGACAGTTCCTTCTCTAGTGGACTGTGATTTGTTACCTACAGTGGTTACCAACCCAGAAGGGGACCAGGGGAAAATACACCACACTAATCTTCTCTAACCCATCAGGAAGGGAAGCAAAAAAAACAGGCCCTCTGCTTCCTCCACCACCACCTGCGTTGGTGATTATGGTTCCTCCTCCTGTGGAGCCACCGCCTGGGTCTCTGTGGCCAGGATACGCCTCCTTGGTACTGAAATGAGAGGACAATAGTATTTGAGTGTTGATTCCCCAAACAATTGTTTGCTGTGTGTTTCCATATCCCTGACATCATGGTCAATTGTAATTGGCTGTGGTGATTTTTTTACACAGATATACATGGAGCTGTATCATGATCATTCTGGATTATGGCTCATACCATAAAGTTCATTAGGACACGTGCTCATCTGAATCTGCTGTGCAGTGTGTGAAACTGACCAATTTGTGACCAATTTTCTACAATGGGTGTTAAAATGCTTATGTGACATGGTCTAGGTTAGGCTAGTACATGACACGCACATCCATTCCTTCAGAGTCTGTATCCGCAAATGCTGCAGTGTGCACACTCATAAATGTACTCTCTTTTTGATGTAAAATCAATGTGGATCTACAGCTATACCTCGTTTAACGTTGGGGATAGCTTCCAAGCAGTACGAGTGTTAAGCGAAACAGCCCCGAATGGTGGAGTTTAACATGGGGAAGATAGGGGAACTCATGACAAAAAATACACAATTGCAATTGAAATGTAAATGTTTTTGTTTTATGTGAACTTTGAACAAATAGCAAACATAACACTAATACAAACTGAATTCGCAACGGCTATTGAGAATCAGTTTTAACTGCAGGTATTAGACAGACATTTCATTGATAACAATTATGATAATAATATTTATGCTTCCTGGATGTACATGGTTATTGCTGCCCCATGTATCTGTAGTCATAACCAGAGATCTTACAGTGCAATTGTATGTCAGTTATCTATGTGTGTGCGGTTCATGTGTGTGCAAATGAGGGTGTGATGGTATATATTATACTCACATTGCAGGGTTGCCTGAAATCCAGAGTCCAGCAGTCCTGGAAGGCCCACTACTGCTGCCGCCTCCATCCACTCCTTCAGAGTCCATCCTATCCACTGCATGTGATGTTGGCTGGTGGTCCACCACCGGTTGCACAGATTACTCTGGCCTCCATCTTCCTCTTTACCTTCTTCCAGCAGTCATCATATCTGTGTTTGACAGACTTCCCATCCCTGTTTGCAACCCCTAATGTTGCAACAGCTGCAGGCACGTGTCTTATCGCCAGCCCTCACATCCCTCCTACCATGTATAATGCTATGGTGGGCACGGATTTCCCTGAAGAGGATGTCTCCTCTGGGCTATAATTGTGGGCCCTGTGCTTTGGCACAACCTCTTGCCCTCCCAACTGTGCCTGGGTTTCCTTGCCTCCCTGTTCTCTCCCTGGGGCCTGTCGCTCATCCCCACTACCTCCCCCCTGGGTACAGGCCCCTGACCCTCTGCTTCTACACCTTGTGTGCCGACATCTGTGGGCACATCCCTCCCCCCTCCTCCTCTCCAACACATCTACCTCCCCTCCCTGACCTGTTTCCTCCTCTCTCTCACTCTCCATATCTCTACTTCTCCTCCTCTCTTCACTCTCCTCCTCCAGTGTACCCTCTCTCTCCTCACTCTCCTCCTCCTCCACCGGTGTTTATTTATATCTCTATCTCTCTCTTTCTCTCACTCGCTCTCTCTGTCGCTCAGTCACTCTCCCTCGCTCTCTCTAGCACGCTCTCTATCTCTCTCTCTAGCACTCTCTCTCTCATTCTATCTCTCTCTGTCTCTCTCTATCTATATCTTGCTCAAAAACTCACCAACGCATAGACCTGTGTGTTGACTTTCTCAGCGACAGCAGTCAGGGAGATACGGGTTTGCTGTCTTTTTACCTGTTTCCGCTGTGTTAATTGGCGTTCTCCGGTTCCTATTGATTAATTGACCTGTGACGGGATCGCAAAATACGGGCTTGCATGATTTTGGCGCTCTTTATGGATACTAGAAGGCGTTACATGTGAAACCAGTCTTGAGGCCACAATCCATAACTTGCGCCCTTGTTCAATTGAATAGCACTGGTTTTGTAATAGACCGCGAGCCCACAACAGGCCCGCAGACATACGGCCTATATACCGTGAGATGCAGCCTTTGAATTGAAATAGGCTCTTTATATGGTATTAAAGTTGTGGAGAAGGAGGGCCTAAATTACAACAACAACAGAAATAGATGTGCTCAATCAGAGAATGAACCAACCTTAATAGGTTGGTTCTATGGACATGATAATCCACTCTGAGAGCAGCCTCTTTTAGCTCACTTGTGCCCTTCACAGGCAGAAATATCCTGTAGTATATCAGTCTGGACTAACTCAAAAGAGTGATCCAGCCCTCAAATACAAGGCAATTCTACCCTGAATAGGAGAAACAGGAAACCCCAGACGTAAGTTTTGGCCTTAGTTGAGCCTCTGTGGAGTATAGCTAAGCTCCCTAAGGCACAGTGAGCAAGGAATCCTCTATCACCCTTAGGGAGACTAAACCCTAAGGGTCATTTGCATATGCAACAAAAGATATAGGTGCTCAAATTTAAATTACCATTGTATTCCTACTCTAAAATACTCTTGAAGTACACTTTAGGAAAGTTGTTTTTAGGAGAGAAAAAAAGAATACACTCTTTATTTATTACCTTTTATATGCAGTCATGGTTCAGTAAAAATCTGCCATTTCTGTTTCTGCTCATCGACTTTCACAGGTGGGAAGAGGCTATGAATGCAGAGGAAGTTTCTACCTGCACAATTGAAACACGACACCTAGAAATGCCAGTGCTTTAAGTAGGCTTAATGGAAAGTTCATTAGTAAACAATGACACACACGGCCAGGGAAGTAGCTGAACGGAAAAAGTTCAGTAAAGAAAGTGCAGCCACTCTATAAAGAATAATTTTATATGAAAGAAAAATTTAAATTACTCCTCTGCAGTAGGAAAAACATATATGCTCTTATTAATGAGTCAACAAATTTCTCTCTCTCTTCCCTCCATTCCATAACAGAAAACAAAAATTAGCAGAACATTTGTGCTCAAACTCTAAGGGCCTCATTCTATTACCGGCCGTAGGAGATGCGGGTCCGCAAGGACCGGCCGCAAGCTATTCTGCTATTCTATTCCCCTCCGGCCGGGGATTCCGGCAGGCTTGCGGCCGGGGCCTTGCTATCCCTTGCGGCCGCACGCGCCGCAGGAAAGCCTTTCATCTAAAACGGCCGCAAGAGTTTCGGCCGCAAGAAAAGCCCGGTTGCTATTCTATTGCTTCGGGAACCATCTCTGCAAGGCTAAAAGCGAGCCGCAGCTTACTTGCAGGAAAAAGGTCCCTCTAGCACCAATTAAGCACATTATAAAGCCAATATAAAGGCATCCTGCACTCTGAGGAGACTATAAAGTGATTGTAGGTGTTAGCAAAAATAGCACAACATTCCCCTACACTCAAATCCGTAAAAAACGTATTTTTTAATTTATGTCAAAAATCCATGTAAAAAGTCCAGAGTGCTTGGAGCACCTCAGACCAGGCCACGCTGCGGCCGGAAAATAAACAGTTAATGTAAACTCGGATTTGGGCTGATGTGCAAGCTTGAGAGTGGGTTTACAGTGCTGTCTTGAATTTATTTTTGACTTTAAAGATTTCTGAGCTTACGGCCGGTTGCAAGATATACGGCCGGCCGTAAGAGGAGATCTTTGCGGGGCAGTTTTAATAGAATTGCGAGGTAACGGAACCCCCGCAAGGAATCGCAGCCTTGCGGCCATTTTACGGCCGATAATAGAATGAGGCCCTATGACAGTAAAAAGTATCAAAGACACAAACACAGAGTACTTCAGAGACAAGCACTGCCTGATGTAATAAGCATTTCACCTAAAAATGGGCCATATTCTATTAGATGCCCGCAAATGCCTTAAACTCATAACTTTGACTGTGAGTGTCTTTTTCTCTAAATGTTTAGATGTATTCTATAAATTCCAGCTCGCAAATTCCGGCCGCAAGACTGAACTCGTAAACCCTCCCTTTTTAAGTAGGATTTGAGGGGGCATGATCACATGATCTGACGTAATTTACTTCTTAGACAAAGCCAATAGTAAATGAGACCGTCATCATGATGTCTGTAAAACATGGAAGTTAGACGTAATCTGCAATCGAGGCTAAGAATTAATTAGTGCCAATAAGTAATATTGGTCGATCAGACTCGCAATCAAGCAATCATCATCTGTTTTAGTCCATGTGGGTTTCATGACATGTATTAACCCCTTGAGTCCCAAGATAGATATTACTCAGAAATAACTTTTAAAAATAATATTTTTTATATTTTTTTAATTGTATATTAGAGACTGTTGTGTATATAATAAGTGTTTGAAAAAAGCTCTTGTCTTACATAGTACTCGTAATATTTTTGACAGAAATGTGATAATTTTTTCAGTTGCAGGTCAGACTTTATTTACAAGCTAGAGCTATAGGTCTAATAGAATAGTGATTTTGTGTAACTTAAATTTTTTAGAGCTCGTAATGCTCAAGCTGTACTAAAACTAATGGAGTCCTAAGGCCGGTTTTGCGGGTTTCGCTGGCCTGTAGTGATTGTGGGCGGGGAACTCGTAATCGGATTGTGAGTAACTAATAGAGTCTGTGGTAATTTTAAGAGCAGTTGTAAGTGTGTATAATTTTACGAATTTAGCCAATAGAATAGGGCCCAAAATTAGGATGTTTCTCTCCATCTACAGCTGTCCTTTCATGGCTGTATTTATTTTATTTATTTCCCTACCACATTGCCCATTATCAATAGTAGTTATTCAAAAGAAAATATAGGTAAATGGGACTACAGTGGGTCTTTAATGGCATCCAACAAGGAGCTAGATACTAACAGCCTTATTAAATTGTGATTCGGCCAATTGAAAAGGGCTCTATTTAAGCAAATTGCATATTTTTTTACAGAAGTTTTTAGTTCGTGAAGACCTTGCTTTTGGATAGAAGTTCACAAACTAAAAACTTCTGTAAAAAATATGCAATGTGCTTATATAGAGCCCTATTCAATTGGCCGAATCACAATTTAATAAGGCTGTAAATTCAAGACAAAACTTCTCTTTCCTAAGTTGCAGTAAATCTCATAAAGTATTAGTGTATTTTAAGCTATGTATTTTACTGTATAATCAAGAATAAAAACAATGATGGCCTTGCATGCATAAGGTTGGCATCTGTTTTTCCACAGTCACATCACAATGAGGAGTCTCTGGAACACATGGCTTCATTTACAAAAGCAACAGTCATGTTAATCCTTTTGCTCAGGCCCACTTCTATGCAATGCACCATTAAATAGGCAAATGGAAGTGTCCCAAGGCTATGATATACAGCTGAGAACAAAGACAGTATTCCTGTAACATCTCATTGTAATTAACCTTGGCTGTCACTGTGTTACAAAACTAGATTGCAAGCTTCTGGGACAGACAGATCATTGGTCATGTCGTGAACAGTCCTGTATCTTACTGAACATTAGCAAGACACATTATATCTATACTTGACAAGGTGATAAGAAACCTGCAAGTGATGAATTGGCACACAGCAATTGGAAAGGCACCTTCAGGAGACTATAAATATAGAGTTACAAAGTAGCCAACCTGAAAATACAAATACTTTCTAAATGGCGCTCAATATAACTACAGTATTGGCCCGAATATAAGCCGCACCAGCATATAAACCGCACCTGTAAAATTCAAGGGGATAAAATAGAAAAAAGATAGTACTTGAATATAAGCCACACTCTTAAAATTGGAGAGAAAAAGACTCTCCAAGTGATCAGCCATTGCAAGAAACAGGCTTTCTAATTAGTACTGTAACTTCTTTTGCTGGTTACAGGCCTTACAGCATGTTAGAATCACTAAAAACGTAAATCGCTATTCAATTGCTACAATACCGCAGTCTCAAGCACATAAATCGGCAGTCATTTTACGTTTGCGAATATAAGCCGCACGCGTAACTCGCAAAGCCAGCGAAACGGCAGTAATTTTTTACGGTCGTGAATAGAAGCTGCACCCGTAACTCGCAGGCTCGCAAATCGGAAAAAAGGTGTAGCTTATATTCGGACCAATATGGTATAACCTATGGTTTATGAATAGACTAGCTGTTTTACGGCAAACTCCTTAGTAGGTAGGGGCCAAAGTTTTAAACGCTCTGATTATGTCAGGGTCAATGAAAAATATCCCAGTTTCCTACATTGTGGAAATAAAAGCATTTTTAGAGAGAAAAATCAGTTTATACATAGAATAATCCATTGTGTCTTTATTTCATCACTTCCTAATAGATATTGCAATGGGGTTTGTTTTTTTATCTATCAGTGGAGGGAGGGGCATGGGCAGAGGGAAGGATGAGAGGTTAGATTACAGCATTTCACAGAATTGGACTCCAACCCTTCCATGCTTAGATGATTAGATGATCAATAGATGCAAGCCCTGCGCTCCAGAAATGTAAACACCCCTCCCACACCTACAATCTCACCAAAGTATCATGGATACCTCCAAGGTCCTGCAGAGTCTCAAAACAGTTTTTTCTAAACCCAAGCTTTATGCCCTTCCCAATCTAACTATATATATATATATATAGACATAAAATGTGTTTTCATTTAAACTGCAATCTCATCCATAGTACCATATGATTTATAATGTTATATCAACTAAACAAGTTTTGGAAAGGCGGTGAAAAGCTTATATTTACAATGTGCCTAAAACAATCCCAGAAAAGAGCAATACAAGAGCATTGTGTACATATAGCCCAAGTGGCACCCCGACCCCAGCGAGATCACAAACAGTGCGCCAACAACTGCGCCGCAGAGAAGAGCGCGCCCGGCAACTGTTCGCCACCCCGCATCCCATCACCCCCATAACTCTTACTGAGTGAGACCCAGCAGTGTTCTCTTGTACCTGCCTCCCCTCATAGTCAGGCGCCTCATAGTCAGTCAAGGCACTGTATCCCCACTGTCTCCCTCTCCAAGACGCTGTCTCCCCTCTCCAAGTGCGCCCCGAGCCCAGCATGAAGGCAGAACTGTCATCTGAGGGAAGCTGGGATGTAGGGTGGCGCCATACGGTCGGGGTGCCGTCGGCGCATGCATCCGTCGGTGCGCTGGTGACGGCACGTTGTTGGTGAGCGGGCCAAGGTCGTGCTACCAGCCCAAGTATATCATGCTTACAAAAAGCTAATACTGTAAATATCATTTGTTCCCTTTGCACACATATTCATCTAATTACTTAATGGGGACACAGATCACATATATAGTTGTGAGCATACGAGTTGTTGCTAACGCTTGCGGGCTCGAGTAGCGAGCCTGCGGCTCGAGTAGCGAGGGCCGCGGCTCGAGTAGTGAGGGCCGCGGCTCGCGAAGCGAGGGCCTCAGTTGCTGGCATGGAGCGCAGAAGGCGCTCCTTGCAAGCAACTGCGACCCTCGCAAACTTTACGTCGTAACGCAAACAACATACGAGACACGTTACCACCCATTATGACTTCGCAAAAAACGGCCGCAACCCACGGACATGAAAAAATGAAAAACACAATAAATACACACAACACATACATAAAAAGCTTACCTACAGCAAGCATCCAGGACCTCAAAAAATTAAGTCACACCTTAATTTAAGAAAAAATGGCCGCCGAACAAAACGAAAACGAGGCTACAGCACTCTAAACACGCAAAACACCACAAAACACATACGGATATTCCGCTACAGACGCATACCACACATTAGCCGCCATTTTAGAACAATGCGGAAGTACACAGCTACGCTAACGGTTTCCTCTCGCGCACGCACACTATTACACTGCACACATTCATCACGCTTACACAGCAGCTCCACAGCACTGATGCTGCAGCAACATCAAAACAGATTGCCAGCTCTTCAACACAATGCTTCCTGCATATATTACTTGAAAATAGGTAAAGTATATTAATTTATTAATGTATTATTTATTTGATTATTATAAACCAAACAGCATTAGCTCACTTACAATTTCATTGCTGTCATTTTTTGACGGGCAAATCGCTATTAGAATATAAAATAAGGTATATCCTACAACTATAGGTAATAAGTAATTTATTAAATGAATGGTATTAAAATATTTTACAGTAAACTTACATTGAAATCTGTAATTGTTCATACTTTTCAAAGCATCAGCCTGATGTAATCACCAAGCATGGGTTGTTATCTCGTGTGGTGATTGCCAATAATTAGCTTGATTGCTCCCTGGGGACTGCACACTATCATTGCTCTCAATGTTAGATGGTCTTTGACTGAAAACAAAGCGGGCCGACCTCCAGAGCGTAATTAGCAATGATTGATAATCATCACCCTAGAAAATGAGATAACAGCCCATGCTCAGTGGGTAGATCAGAAAGGCTGATTGAAGAAGAATAACAAACGCATGTGCAACTTTACAGTTGCTTTTACCACCAGGACTGAGCAGCCGTTTCTACAGAAATAATAATAATTATAACAGAAATTGTTTTTAAAGAACACTCAATTGATAATAGGGTTGTGTGTTTGAACTTATCAATTGGCGAAGAGGTGGGGGAGAAGAAAAGCGGCAGAATGCAAGAGCCTTTGTTTGATTACTGAACAATATTAAATTGACACCACACCCCTTCTCCTTCACTGGTCCAGAAGAAAAATGTTATATAAAAAGGATGCAACCACAGTTCTCCAGAAAGGTAAATGCCCCTCTCATACACACACACACATACACATCTCCCACCAATGCATAATAGATTCTTCCAGGGTCCTGCAATGTCGTGAATATTTATTTTTTTCTAATTGAAAATTAGCTGTAATATTTAAAAACATATAAAAGCTGTGTAATGCAGCGGGTATAAGCTTAAAGGAAGCCATGTTTAAAATGGTCTATGGATTAAAGAGCAAGGCATTTGTGGGCACATTGGCATCTCCGTGCTCAACTTCCCAGAATGCAGTGTAATAACTGTATTTCTCGAAATTCAGAGCTGGAAGCAAGTTTTTTTAACTTGTTTTAGAGACATTCAAATGTGAACACAAATGTACTATATAGATATTTATATTTATATATATAATAACATTGACTAAATTACTAGATTACTGGACATTCACGGCTGCTTCACTCTTCAATTATATATATATATTTTGCCTTGCAAAAGTATTCACCCCCCTTGACTTTTTTACCTATTTTGTTATATTACAGCCTTAAGTTCAATGTTTTGTTAATCTGAAATTTATGTGATGGATCAGAACACAGTAGCCCACCAAAACTCACGGACCGGGCAGGGAGGGCATTAATCAGAGAGGCAGCACAGAGACCTAAGGTAACCCTGGAGGAGCTGCAGAGTTCCACAGCAGAGACTGGAGTATCTGTACATAGGACGACAATAAGTCGTGGGCAGAAGAAAGCCATTACTTTCAGCAAAAAACAAAAACGGCATGTTTTGAGTTTGCGAAAAGGCATGTGGGAGACTCCCAACATGTATGGAGGAAGGTGCTCTGGAATGATGAGACTAAAACTGAACTTTTCAGCCATCAAAGAAAACGCTATGTCTGGCGCAAACCCAACACATCACATCACCCAATGAACACCATTTGTTTCAGCAGCCGGGACTGGGAAACTGGTCAGAGTTGAGGGACAGATGGATGGTGCTAAATACAGGGATATTCTTGAGCAAAACCTGTACCACTCTGTGCGTGATTTGAGGCTAGGACGGAGGTTCACCTTCCAACAGGACAATGACCGAAACACACTGCTAAAGCAACACTTGAGTGGTTTAAGGGGAAACATGTAAATGTATTGGAATGGCCTAGTCAAAGCCCAGACCTCAATCCAATAGAAAATTTGTGGTCAGACTTAAAGATTGCTGTTAACAAGCGCAAACCATCCAACTTGAAGGAGCTAGAGCAGTTTTGCAAGGAGCAATGGGCAAGAATCCCAGTGGTAAAATGTGGCAAGCTTATAGAGACTTATCCAAAGTGACTTGGAGCTGTGTGGCCGCAAAATGTGGGTCTACAAAGTATTGACTTTAGGGGGTGAATAGTTATGCACATGGACTTTTTCTGTTATTTTGTCCTATTTGTTGTCTGCTTCACAATAAAAAAAAAAAAAAAAACATCTTCAAAGTTGTGGGCATGTTCTGTAAATTAAATGATGCAAATCCTCAAACAATCCATGTTAATTTCAGGTTGTGATGCAAGAAAACATGAAAAAAACATATTTGCAAGGCACTCTATCTATCTATCTAGATATAGATATATAGATAGTTAGATAGATTTCCATTGTCCTTTAAATCTTGTTCTGGCTAGAGAGCAGCATCCTTATTGGCTGTAGAGTGCAGGTGTGGGAAAGAATGATTGTAACTCTGAAGGACAGCTGACCCCAGGTAAAGGTCTTACAGCCCTATTAAATTCCCCTAACGTGTAAAACCGTAGCCTGTAACGTAGCCCACAAGATGTGCGGCTATTAAATTGGCCCCGTAAAGCAAGCCGCTGATGATCTGCGGGTTATGTGCGAAAAAAGCCTACGGGACGTGGAACGTGGAACTTCACGCCCGTAAATCCTTTGATCTGTCAAGCCTGTAACTGTTACATTTCTAATCATGCTATTAAATTGCAACAAATTCACTGGCGTTCAACCCCGTAACCTGCAAATGGAGCCAAGAAGCCAACGGGTACTAGAGAGGACCCGCAAGAGGGGTAAAGTCCAATATGTAGCACTGTAAATGCAAATATACACACACTACTGTACTTCTAATAAAAGGGAAAGTGATGTTAGGTCTTAGAATTAATAGCACAACATTCTCAAGCTCACAAATCGTCATTAATAAATACTTTATTTCATGTTTAATTTCCATGTTATATTGATACTGACAATCAATGTGTTAATACATATAATGGAACTCGCTTGCGATAGAATATCATATTTACAGCTTTATTAATATTGCATTATTACTGGAATGTGGGTCCGATCGTTACTCATAATTGAAACCCGTAAAACTTTGAAATCCCACCTCCATTTTTCAGTGACTTAATTATGACAATCTCTGTTGCCATTGGCTCCATCTAAACCAGTAACTAAGAGTTTGACTATCTGATCACATTCACAGCTGCACATCCAACGATCAACAAATGGTTTACAGGTTTTCATCTCAAGTCCGTAACTCGCGCCCTGCTCGAATTTAATAGCTCTGTAACTTGGCCAAATTTTGAGCCTGCAGCCATTGCAGGTCTCAAGTTGCACTTTCGGGCTTGCAGCCTTATTAAATTGCTATTCAGTAAATTTAAAAGGGCTCTATTTAAGCATATAGCATATTTTTATTACAGAAGTTTTTAGTTAGTGAAAACTTCTGTAAATAAAATATGCTATGTGCTTATATAGAGCCCTTTTAAATTTACCGAATCGCAATTTAATAAGGCTGTTGGAATTTAATGTGGCTGTTAGTACCCCTGAGCCCTACAAGAATTAGTTTGAAGAGCATCATAATGCCCATTGGTAATGGCAAAATCAGTACTGAATATGTCATTTGTGATAATTCATAGATAAAAAATGCTTTTTCCTGCATAAACAATCCAGAAAGCAATCCTTACTTATCCAGTCACCACAATACAGAATAGTACCTGCAGCGTTAATACCTACAGCACGACAAGATAAATTATTCAGTGCTGAAAATTCAAAATGAGTTACTGTTAAATGCTTTATGTAGGCATTACGGTAATTAATTTAAAATTAGCATAATTATGTGCAAGACAATGTATTAGGGTCAGATATAGAATACCATTGCTGTTTATTTGTACTTTAAAATACAAGCTATAAAAAGGAGTCCCATAATCAGTATAGACTATAATCAAAGTTGTATTAAAAACGGGACACTGAATATGTGTTTTGCAAAAGGGAAAAAAAGTGTTTTCTTTTCTTAAATTTTTTTTTCAATGATTTGCTTTTAGTGGTTTTATAGTACATAATGGGCTGCACTAGTCGGTGGTACTAATTAAAATGAGGTATTCAGACTGTGGAAGGAAGTCATTGTTACATTACCAGTATTAGTTCTCTATTAGATATAGTGATCTTTTTTACCAGTTGGAAAACAAGTAGAGGCTTAGCCTAATGGTAAAGTGCAAGTAGCTACAAAACTGCAGTTCTTGGTTCATGCCTCTCCCTGCCATTGTTTACATATATATATATATATAAAGAGAATTTTTTATTTTCTTTGTAATTATACCTTAAGTCACAAAGCTTGCATGTATTTAATTGGTTTCATGGTATGGAACATTTGGTTCCTTAGTGCAACATGTTTTCAGACTATAATTCTACAAACAAATTCTTTTTTTTAAGTATTTTAAACATGAAACAATTCTAAGTAGTACTAAGTAGCTTATAATGTAGTAAGAATTAATCTGGTTTTGATAGTTACTGGGATGGACACTTTGCTTATTGACATACTCTGTTAAACCCATTAAACCCATTTAGCTTAGAAGCTACAGTTTCAAAAACTGCACCTCTTCTTTACAGGATAACCAATGAGTAGACAAATCAATAAAGCTAAACCAGAATCAGTATGACTGTTAAGGCCTGAATATCATTATCTATGCATATTTTTGTGGGAGGATGTTATATATGTCATTTCTTGATTAATTTGATTTGGGGGAAAGCCACGCCCAGTAAGTGGTTAGCATGCTAGGCTAACTGGGCGGTAAAGGCGCCACACCCCAGGTGGCTTCTTACCTTGAATGGCTGTATGGCTTCCTAATCATAATCATAAGCTATAATAAAACTCTTCTAAGAGATCGACCAAGCACCATGCATCTTTCTACTGGGAATTGCATCTGCTGGCGTGTCGTGGAGATCCACATTGGTGCTGAGATGCGCCAAGATCTGCTGCCACGTGTAAAGATCGGCCCAGCCTATACACTACAACGTTTATTAGGAGGTCTGGAGGCAGCAGAAACAGCTCCGGGAAGACTAAGACTGGCTGTCAATTGGATGCTGGACCCAACTGTAAGATAAAGTCAACCCCAGTGGTTCCCTTACACAAGAGGGTAAAAGCAGGTACAGGGCTAATTGGGGATTGGTGATACTCCAGGCTCAACAGAGGAGCACCTGGAATGGGGTAAGAGCCTTGAAAGCCTCCTGTTGTTGTATTGGCCCTTATAACACAGAATGGTAGAGGCCTGTTATTCATATTGTGATTTTCTGCCATCTTATGGCTAGAAATCCACTGTAAGTCTAATTTTGGCCTGTGAATAAAGGATATGTTACCTTGGAGAATAAGCGGCAGATGAACTATTCAGCAATCCCCTTAGAGACAGTTGGTTTAAGCTTCTAGTTACACATTGGGATACGACTGTCTATAAACTGTATTTATTTGCTGACTAGACAGCCCAGTGTATGATATACTCCCCTGTTTGATGAGAACTGATGAGACCTGACCAACATGGGTCTGGTATGACACAGACATTCTACTATGCTTATCCTGGCAGAAAACAACCACTGACAGACCTGTAACAGAGAAAATCCTTGGCTAAGCTTATTCTAAGTATCTAAGTTGAACAGACCGGAACCTCCAATAATTTCCAGTGATTTTGGCCGGCTGGTTTCCAAACCCGTATCAGAAAAGGTTAACGAAATTATCCAATATTTCTTACCTTTTCACAAAAGGCTAATCGACATTGTGACAATTAATGAGCTGACTGTGTTTCAGACGGCTGACAGTCCTATGATCTAGAACTCGCACTGGCCATTATTACACAGAATTGAAGAAGCATGTTATTAATATGGTGTTTTTCTAAGCATAACTTGCCATCTTATAACTCGAAATTCATTATAAGGCTACTATATGCCTCTGGATAAATGGGATTTCACCTTGGAGTATAAGAGGCAGATGAACTATGAAGTAATATTCTTAGAGCCAGCTGGCATAAGTTTCTAGCTATATATTGGAATATTACTGTCTATATTTTTTTTTCATGTGCTGAAAAGATAGCCCAGACTATGATTTACTCTTCTGTTTGATGAGAATTGATGAGATCTGACCAATATGGATCTGGCATGATACAGTACTATGCGATCACGCTATGATTAAATTAACACTAAAACTTTCTCAGCCATACCATGGAAAAAATATATGGAAATTGGATTATTCCTTATTGGAGGAACAATCTGATAAAAATAAAATTAAGAGAAGAAATTGCTAAATATTTTGAACTCAATTCAGGATCAGTTTCTTCCAAAACCTTGATATGGAATGCACATAAAGCATACATTAGAGGCCTTTCGATAAAATGGCAATCCCAGAAGAAAAAATAAAAAGGTCTACCTTTGAGATTCATTTATATCAAGCTAAATGGTTTAGAGAGAAATAATAAAAATAATCCAACTCGACAAAATAATGACCAGATCAAATAAATTCAATCACAGATAAGGAGAATATTACAACAAAGAGCAGATAACTCAATTAGGACCTTGCAACAAAAACATAATCATTTTGGAAATAAAGCTTGTAGGTAGTGATGTCGCGAACATCAAATTTTGGGTTCGCGAACAGCAGACGCGAACTTCATCAAATGTTTGTGAACGGGCGAACATCGGCGAACCGCCATAGACTTCAATGGGTAGGCGAATTTCAAAACCCACAGGGACTCTTTCTGGACACAATAGTGATGGGAAAGTTGTTTCAAGGGGACTAACACCTGGACTGTGGCATGCCGGAGGGGGATCCATGGCAAAACTCCCACTGAAAATTACATAGTTGATGCAGAGTCTGGTTTTAAGCCATAAAGGGCATAAATAACCTAACATTCCTAAATTGTTTGGAATAACATGCTTTAAAACATCAGGTATGATGTTGTATCGATCAGGTAGTGTAAGGGTTACACCCGCTTCACAGTAACAGACCAATCTCCCGTTTAATGCACCGCAAACAACCGCAAACAGTCCCTTTGCACAACCGCAAACTCCCCATTTGCACAAGGTTGGATACCAAGCTAGCCATGTCCTGTTCCTTGTCCTCACTGATGTCATTGAAGGTCTCTTCCTCCACCCAGCCACCAAGGGTCCCCGAAAGGTGACAACAAGCCCCCTGGGATGCCTGCTGTGTTTGGTCTTCCACCTCCTCAAAGCCACCTTCCTCCTCTGACTCCTCTTCTTCAGACTTCCAGAGTCTGGGGGCTTCCACTGCACAACATGGAAGATTATACACGTTGCCTCTGTCTGCGTTATTATAAGGTGTGTACTGTTAAGTAATACTATTCCTATCGGTTTAATCCTTGTAACGTCCACTATCAGGGGACGTGTATATGGCATGGATTTTTGGAAGCGGGAGATGGAAAAAGATGCTTGGTGGGTCCTCCCACTTCAAATTTGGGGCACTGCGCATGCAATCTAAGGTGCCACCAGATATGAGTGTCACTGTGCACTGGCAAAAGTTGGCAGAGTAGATGCAATAGGCTTCACACACACGCCTGTAGGCAGGCAATTGCTATTCAATCTATTACAGTCAAAAAAGTGTTGTTTTATTTCACTGAGCACAATATAAGCTGTTAGGTGTTAGCCTGTCACACACACACACACACACACACACACACACACACTGGCAGGCAGGCATATGCAATTAGATTACACAGAAAAAAATTATAAAATAAAATAAATTATGTTCTAGCCCTAAAAAGGGCTTTTTAGGTTGCTGTCCTTCAGATGGAAGGCTCTGGAAGGGAGTGTATGCTGCTGATTGGCTGGAATGTGTCTGCTGACTGTGAGGTGCAGGGTTAAAGTTTCTTCAATGCTAAAGAATAGGGGGAGAAACCAAAAGCGCATGTGTTCGCCGTCCGCTGCGAACGCGAACATGCCAAAATCGCTGCGAATAGTCCGCGGGCGAACTGTTCGGGACATCACTACTTGTAGGT
This sequence comes from Discoglossus pictus, assembly GCA_027410445.1. Lineage (NCBI taxonomy): Eukaryota > Metazoa > Chordata > Amphibia > Anura > Alytidae > Discoglossus > Discoglossus pictus. The sequence continues at coordinate 347,720,705 of CM050165.1, forward strand.
TAATGGCCAACAAATTAAATAAAAAGCAATTAATAATAGAATTGAACAGGTAAGGAACAACAAGGTTGCTATGCTAAACCAGAAGATATTGCTAAAGTTTTTTACAACTATTATAATAAACTTTATAATTTGAAAGAGGAAAAAAAAATTTTATTCCATCAACCTTAGATAGATCTTCCTAGGATTAACAAATCTGACTTTCAAATTCTGAAAAAAAACATGACTAACGTGGAAATAACTTTAGCCATAAAAGGCTTAAAGTTACGTACAGCTCCAGGCCCAGATGGGTTTGTAAATATATATTATAAGAAATTTTAATCTCTCAGCTTAAAGAAATGTTCAACGAAATTAAGAGAGAGAGAAAAGCCCCCTCTGAGACATTGGAAGCTAAGATAGTTACTATTTTGAAGTCAGATCCAGATCCTGCTGAATGCAGAAATTATAGGCCTATATCCTTGTTGAACACTGATGTAAAACTTCATGCAAAGATCTTGGCTATAAGATTAAACAAAGTAATTAACAATGTAATATCTATGGATCAAACAGGTTTTATAGTCAACAAGCAAGGCTCAGACAACACTGGTAGACTGATAAATTTAATATAATTTCCCAAAATTAACAAACAACCGACCGTTTTCCTTTCCTTAGACGCTGAAAAAGTGTTTGAATGGGTTCTCATCTCCATCGGCATACATTATAGGGACTGGATTTAAGTCAACTAAATGTAATATAAGAAACGGCACCAGATAAGGTTGTCCACTCTCCCCTTTAGTCTTTGTCTTAATCATCGAGCCATTTGCAGAATCAATTCGCAAATCACCTGAGAAACAGACCTTTTGAATTTGCATCAAATTATAGATCCCTATAGCAAAATATAAAATTAACTTAATTAATATCATAAAGACTGAAATATTAACCTTAAATTTACTGGCTAAAACTCAAGAGGAGTTAAAGCACAGATTCAAATATAAATGGCAAGGTGAATACTTCAATCATCTTGGTATCATGTTTATTAATGATATTCAGAAGATGATCAAAAACAATTACGGGAAGTTATATTTTAAAATTATCTGATATAATCTATTCATGGAAATCCACAAACTTGTCATTATCAGGAAGAATAGTGGCAATAAAAATGTCGATCTTACCAAGAGTGAACAATTTGTTTAGGTGTATGCCATTTTCAAATTTCTTTACAGAGTCAAGTCTGGGTTGATTGTCAGAAAGTTTAATAAAGAAGGCCTGGCTTATCTCAGCTTAAAACCATATCATGATGCTACTATGCTTTCCCATTTATTAAGATGGCTAGACCCGAATAGTAAGAGTCAATGGATAGTAATTGAAAGACCCTGTATCCATGTGGGTAGTTTTCCCTCCCTCCTGTTTAGAAAAAAATCCCAGGAGGACAGAGGTCTTAATCAATTTAGAGACAATCAAATGGGGACTTCATTTCTGGAAAAACATCTTGATCAGATACAATTTACTCCCACTTCCCAGTGTGTTATAACCCAAATAGATCTGAATAAAAGAGAATTCAGAATTGTATCTTGATACTTTTAGACCTTTAACAGATCTGGAGAAATTGATAATAAAAGAAAAGAAAATGCACCTGATATCCTAATGCCTAAACTGTATTTTCAAAGGTATAAATAGTAATAAAACTAGCAAAATCATTAGCTGGAAGAAATACAAAAAGACTGGCGAGAAGAAAACTGGAACATTACAGAAAGATATATTAAAAATGGTTCGAGAAGTTTTCTTTAAAATATTAAATAAGTGGTATTGTGAAACAACAAAAATTGCGCAAATCTCTAGAAATGAAAAACTGAAATACTGCTGGAGAAATTGCGGTCAATTAGGTTCACATTACCATGTCTGGTATGAATGCACAGTACTTTTTCAATTTTGGGACAAATGTATTGAGTACATATTTTTATTACTGGACATTAAATTACAGGCCCAGACAACTTAACCTTGGACAATAAGGCATGACTTATACAAATATTGATGACTATAAAATGGATCATAGCTTCTGTATGGAACTAGCCATGTGCTCCCAATTGAAATGAATGAAAGACAATAATTAACAAAAATCGAGCTTTAGAACATGATTTTCAAGAACTAAGTTTATTAAAAGTTCTGATATCAAAGTGGAAATTATGGGACTCAATTATAAACATTACATCTATTCAGTTAAAAGATCTTTAGCCTAAATTCGCTCCTCTCACATTTCAACTCAGTATGGGGTTAGCCCAGGACATAGTCAGGCTGTTTTGTCTTGTTTTGTTATGTTATGTCTTCTTTCTGTATGGATTTGATAGTAACATACTCTTTAGAAATGTTTAACTTATGTATTTGAATGCAACAGTCCGTGTTTGATATGTATTACTATCATTGTTGTATGATTTTAAAAGCAAATACAAACTACAGTATATAAAAAAGGAAAAAATCATTGATTCATTTAAACAACTTCTCCACCCTATATATGTTGGTGCGAGTGAATATGGTGATTTTGTTGTCCCTTTAAGTTCTTATGCTGTCTTTGGACCATTCAAAATTGCATTACCCCTCCCTGTTGCTTTTTTCCAAGCTATGTCCCTACATAAGTTTTTGTATGAATGATTAAAGTATATATTATATTAGGAATATCATTACATATAGTCATTTCTTGCATCATGGATATGCACACACACTATAACTTCCCACTACACTGAAACTGGTGCCCCCTGGAAATTTGCTACCCTAGTCCTGGCCTTGGCAATAATACACCGACGGCTATACTGGTACCTTTTTATACTATGTATTCAGTTTTCTACATGGGTCTTTAAAATAAAGATTTATTCTTTTAAGTTGGGTTATATATGTGAATTCAAATCAGTGCCTTGTTTCATAACATCTCTATTTTCACACCACCATGCCCAACAAAAACTGCAGACTTATTGGAGTAATAGTCTAGTTTGAAAATGTATGTATAATTTGAACTTTTTACAGTGACTTGTAAAAAAGAATTCCTGACTAACAGTATTAGTTGTGGAATATTAAGGTTCAGTGACTTCATTGTCCTCCGTGATATAAGACATTTCTGATTTATTTTACAAAATATGTAAAAAATGGGCAAGGCTTGCAGAGGTGACCGGGACTGGACTAAGACTGTGATGTCAACATTCATAAAGGAATTATTGTCTGAATACAAATACTATAGAAACAGAACTAATATGGAATTGGTAAACTGGACTCAAAATAGTAAAAACAAAACACTGCATCTGCAGCATATAATTAAGAATTAGTATGTGATTAATCATATGTGCGTGAGATAAATAAAGAGCAGTCTCTCTTACTGAAATGTCCATACCAGTATGAAGACTACAGAACAGTATGGTGGACAGTGCTTGGAAATAAATGCTTGACCAAGACCCTTCATACATCATTGGTCAAGTCAAAGATGGTGGTGACTCCAAGTCTCTTACAACAGGTCTCCTTACTCAGAAGGCAATGTATAGAACTTACAGTACATATAAGCTTTTATTATGATTGTTCATATAAGCAATTATTATGATTGTTCTAGTTTTGCCCAGTTATTCATAAAACGTGTGATTTATGGGAAGAATACATCAAGACTTCTTTATTTCTATGCAGAGAAACCAAAATGATGCTGATATAGTTGAAATAAAGTCTTGTCTTGCATATTTCTCATGAAAAGTTGCGGTTCAAAAATAGCAATAGAAACTGCTAAACCTCAGCTAAGAGCACATACGCACACCCAAATTTAAGGAAGCTGTTCACTCACACAATACTAAAATTATGGCCTCTTATTGCAATTTCAAAGACCCAAGACACTCACGCTCTTAACCTTTACAATTTGATAATAGTTTGTGCTCCTGTTGGCTTCAAGGTTTGTATAGGGTTAAAATCTTTACACAAATAAAGTGTTTCTATTGGTAGGTACACTGTGCCTACTAAGGCAGCTCTGGGGTGTGGAAAAATATATTTTTTAATAAAATAAGTCTGTATGTGTAAAGAATGACTCAATGTAATGTGTGTGTCTGGTATAAACAGCATGTGTTAGATTAGAAAAAGGTAAAAACAGGGAAACTTAGATATACCTTTAAATGGCCACTGCAGTTTGCGCAAAAACTTCACTTTCATGTGAATTAGGTAACTAGCAACATTAGCAGCAATGCAGGGACGGGAACATAGAAGATTTTGAGAAAAATGACCTTGACTTGTGTCATAGGGGATTCCATTTTAGACTGCTAGTCTGTCTGTAGCTTGGGGGGCAGGGTTATTCTGTGGGGGATTCTATTCTAGAATTCTATTGTCAAGAGTGCAGTTCTCAATAGAACTAAGTACAGGACTTATCTGAATCCACAGTTTCACCCACTCCTCCCAAGTATCTAATCATTTTTTTAAAAAGACAAAACTGAATACAATAGTTAGAAATGAAAAGCTGTATTTATTTATTTTAAGTTTGTAAAATATATTTTGCGTATTATGAAGTCAAGCTTTTGAAAAGAGAATACTATAAAACGACAATTTGGTTGTCCTTTAAGGGTATATTAGCAACGCTTTTAAGCTTCCCCCTGGTTTCTCCAAATCAGTGTTACACCTCTATAGCCAGATCTAACCCAAATTTCTAGGATAATC
>CM050165.1:347727848-347745348 GCA_027410445.1 Discoglossus pictus
TCATTACACATACACACCTTCTTTGAAAGGCCCCAGAGGCTGCAACACCTAAGCAAGAGGCACCACTAACCAAACATTGCCATGAAGACCTCGGAACTCTCCAAACAAGTAGGGGACAATGTTGTTGAGAAGTTCAAGTAAGGGATAGGTTATAGAATATGGCACAACAGCAAACCTGCCAAGAGACTGCCGCCCACCAAAACTCATTGACTGGGCAAGGTGGGCATTAATCAGAGAGGCAGCACAGAGACCTACGGTAACCCTGGAGAAGCTGCAGAGTTCCACAGAAGAGACTGGAGTATCTCTACATAGGATGACAATAAGCCGTACGCTCCATAGAGTGGGGCTTTATGGCAGAGTGGCCAAAAGAAAGCCATTACTTTCAACAAAAAACAAAATGGTACATTTTGAGTTTGCGAAAAGGCATATAGGAGACTCCCAAAATGTATGTAGGAAGGTACTCTGGTCTGATGAGACTAAAATTTAACTTTTTGGCCATCAAAGAAAACTCTATGTCTGGTGTAAACCCAACACATCAAATCACCCGAAGAACACCATCCCCACAGTGAAACATAGTGGTGGCAGCATCATGCTGTGGGAAAGATGGATGGTGCTAAATACAGCTATATTCTTGAGCAAAACCTGTACCACTCTGTGCGTGATTTGAGGCTAGGACGGAGGTTCACCTTCCAGCAGGACAATGACACTAAACACACTGCTAAAGCAACACTTGAGTGGTTTAAGGGGAAACATGTAAATGTGTTGGAATGGCCTAGTCAAAGCCCAGACCTCAATCTAATAGAAAATCTGTGGTCAGACATAAAGATTGCTGTTCACAAGCGCAAACCATCTAACTTGAAGGAGCTGGAGCAGTTTTGCAAGGAGGAATGGGTAACAATCCCAGTGGTAAGATGTGGCAAGCTCATAGTGACTTATCCAAAGTGACTTGGAGCTGTGATTGCCGCAAAAGGTGGCTCTACAAAGTATTGACTTTAGGGGGTGAATAGCTATGTACATTGACTTTTTCTGTTATTTTGTCCTATTTGTTGTTTGCGTCACAATAAATAAAAAAAAACATCTTCAAAGTTGTGGGCATGTTGATGATGCAAATCCTCAAACAATCCATGTTAATTCCAGGTTGTGAGGCAACAAGACACGAAAAATGCCAAGGGGGCTGGATACTTTTGCAAGGCACTGTATACAGTATATCCAATATGCTCAATTGAGCCAATATCTATAACTATACAGATATAATCAAATAAGAAAAAATATTAAGCTTTACATCTTTTGATAAGACATAACAAATTAAGCCATTTATATTTTCCTCTAGATCTATGTGATACATATGCAATATATCACCCATAAACTTAGCAACAGCATAATTCAAATTTGTTTTATTTAGGTTTTGAACCACTGACATAAAACATAAATAAGACACTGACATAAAACATAAATAGATTTAAAAAAAATAATTTAAAAACATATTCAAGAAATAATATCCAGCACGAGGAAAGGGCGGGAAAAAGAAAGGAGAGGGGCAGTCAATTCAGATACCAAATGTAATAGGACGGTTCCCAGGGTTCCAAGATCCATTATTGAGAGATGTATTTTTCCCAAAGGGCCCATTTAGCTCTATTCTGTGGATCTAGCCCCAAATTACAGATACCACATTCCAGGAGATAAACATTCTCCAACTTTTCTCTGAGTTCCCACCAAGTTGGGCTTTCAGTATTTTTACATCTAGAAACTACCATTTTTTTTTTTGCTACCATAAGAAAAAGAAAAAGCTATTCCCTTAACTGGCGCGGAGAAACTTTCCAGAAGAAAGTTCAATATTATTATTTCTGGTGCAGGTTTTCTCATAACGTTGCAAATTTTGGATTATGTTTAAAACTTTCAAGCCAAAATTTCTGTATGAGAGGACACCTCCACCACATGTAAATATGTGTACCGATCTTCCCACAACTTCTCCAACAGTATTTTTGTTCTTCAGATTTATCTGCCCCAGTTTCAGTGGTGTTATATACCATCTATTGATGATTTTAAACTGGATTTTCCTATACGTAACATTCTTGATATATCTAGCTGTTAGAGAAAAGGCTAAGTGCCATTTATCAATAGGCCATGAGAAATCTAAATCATTTCCCCATAACCTCCAACTGAAAGGTTTCTCCAGTTGGTATTGTTTCTAAATGATCTTATAATGCTTGGCCACAAGATGAGTTTTATCCTCAGATAATATTAGGGCTTAGAATTAGAATTCAGTGAAGTTCCCTAACTCCTCCATATAAAAGGAAGATAATAATAATAGCTTTTGTAGTTTAATGTAGTTCATCCAGTAATTCTTAGATATTGAAAAAGTATTTGATAATTCTTGAAACTTCATTAGCTTCTTATCACCATATAGATCTTTTAAATACTGGTAACTTTTTCCGATTATTAGCTTGAGCAGCCTTGAATCAAATACTTTGGCCAACGAGGCCAGAGGAGTAATAGGGCTAGGTAGGGGCATGAGAGAAAAGAGAGCCTTCATTTTACCCCACCACTTGTGATTCTTTGCTATTGAACATACTCTCAGTTTTCCATCTTTAAACACTGCTTCTAACTGAAAGAGTAGTAAAGCCAAGTTCCCAGATTCCAGTTCAAAATTCTCAATTTGCGTCCAGTTAAATAAATCAGATGGCTTCATCCACAATACTAGGTGAGACATTTGTATAGCTTGTTGGTCATTTTTAATCATCGGGTATGCAACGCCTCCCCGTTCAAAGTCACATATCATATATACTTTCTTTATCCTCATTCTTTTATAATTATGAATGTATTTGTCTATTAAAATCTGGAATATGCTGATAATATACGTTGGGACCAATATCGGAAAACTATGCATAAATACTTAATTTTTGGCATAGATACACATCTTTACTGACGATATTCGTCCAGACTACGACATTATATTATTTTTCCAATCGTGACGATTATTTTTTATTTTTGTATATAGTTTTTCAAAATTCTGTACAATCACTTGTTTCAGATTAGCATATATATCCACACCCAGATGTTTGATCTTATTCTGCCATTTATATTGACATTTTTCTTTCAGACTATCTATTTCTGATAAGGATAAATTAATAGGCAAAGGTTTCAGATTTCAAAATATCAATTTTGTAATTAGATATATTGCGAAAATTATGGAGAGACTCCAGGGAACCAAACGGCTTCTCCACTGATATCACCATATCATCTGCGAACAAAGATGTTTTATGTATAGTTGAGCCTATCCTCATTCCCTTAATTTTTTCTGAGCTTCTAATCGCTTGAACCAACGATTTAATCAGTAGAGAAAATAAGACTGGGAGAGCGGGCAATCCTGACGGGTTCCATTCGATATAGTACATTTCTCTCAAACAAATCCTAGTCCCCTGACAAAGGCAGATAGAGATCCATAGCGTGCTCCAATGGCTCGAGAGCCAAAAGTACTCAAAACCAAATTTCTCCAGTGTTAACTCCATGTATCTCCATCCGACCCTGTCAAAGGCCTTCTCTGCATCCAATTAAACGAATACTGCCGGGGTATTATACTTTTTTAAAAAGGCAATCATATTTAAAAGTCTTCTAAAATTTGAAGTTCCCTGTCTCTCTATAAAGCCCGTTTGGTCTTTTTCAATTAGCGAGTGAATTATTTTGTTCAATCTCTGAGCTAATATTTTAGAGTAATTATTCAGGAGAGAGATTGGTCGGAAGTTGTTTTATTCTGGCAATTCAGAATCTAGCTTTTCAGTTTCTAGCATTTCGCTAGGAGCTCTCCCTGAATTCTTAATCTCATTAAATGTTTTCACCAATTCATTCACAATTTCTCTATGGAACAATTTATAATAGTGATTATTGAAACCATCAGGTCCGGGGGGGATAGGATGGTGGTAATACAAGAACCTACTAGAAATGGGGCCATCTTGGATTTAGTCATCACAAGTAATATTGATATAATATCAAATGTAAAAATAGGGGAACCCTTGGGGAACAGTGATCACAACACAGTCTCATTTGAGATTGAATACAAAAAACAGAGTTGTAAGGGGCCAACAAAAACTCTACATTTTAAAAGGGCTGACTGGGACAAAGAACTTACAGGGAAGAATACTGAAAATAAATGGACAACATTCAAATCCTTACTAAATAAACATACTCATCAGCATGTACCATTTGGAAATAAAACGAATAGGAGTAAATCACATCCTATGTGGCTTAACAATGACTTAAATATCATGATGAGGAAAAAGAAACATGCATTTAAATTATACAAGAAGGAGGGAACAGAGGCAGCTTTATGTGACTAGAAGGAAATCAACAAGTCTTGCAAAAGGGCTATTAGACTGGCTAAAATAGAAAATGAGAAGTCAGTTGCAATGGAAAGTAAGACTAACCCTAAAATATTTTTTAAATATATTAATGGGAAGAAGGCCAGGAAGGAATCGATAGGACCATTACAATGTGACACAGGCCGTCTGATAATTAGTGACCAGGAAAAGGCAGATGAGCTAAATAGGTTCTTTTCTTGGTATACACAAGGGAGGTACCAGTGGTTGGGACACCGCAACATAATAATTGGTAACGCAGGAAGTAATACAAAAGTAGTTGGAGAAAATAAATGTTAATAAAGCCCCAGGTCCTGATGGAATACATCCAAGGGTACTGAGGGAGCTGGGTTCTGTAATAGCCAAACCATTATATCTAATCTTTCAAGACTCACTCACTACAGGGTCTCTACCAGATGACTGGAGAAAAGCACAGGTGATACCTATATTTAAGAAGGGATCTAGAGCAAATCCGGGGAATTATAGACCAGTGAGCCTCACTTCTGTAGTTGGGAAGCTTTTAGAAGGGTTAATAAGGGTCCGAATACAAGAATATGTCTATTTGAACAGGATCATAGGTAGCAGTCAACACGGATTTATGAAGGATAGGTCGTGTCAGACCAATCTAATTAGTTTTTATGAGGAGGTTAGTAGGAACTTGGATCAGGGCAACTCAGTGGATGTAGTCTTTTTAGATTTTTCAAAGGCATTTGATACAGTTCCACATGGAAGACTAGTGAGCAAACTAAGAGATACAGGAATTGCAGTAAATATCTGCTCATGGATCGAGAGCTGGCTAAAAGGCAGGAAGCAAAGGGTTGTTGTGAATGAAACATACTCTGATTGGTCTAATGTGATAAGTGGGGTTCCTCAAGGTTCAGTATTAGGTCCTCTCCTTTTTAACATATTTATTAATGACATTGAAGTAGGACTCAAATGTAGTGTCTCCATTTTTGCTGATGACACGAAGTTGTGCAAGGTAATAAAATCAGATAATGATGTACTTTCCCTACAAAAGGATTTGCATAAATTAGAGAAATGGGCGGCTAAATGGCAGATGAGATTTAATACAAATAAATGTAAGGTTATGCATTTGGGAAGGAACAATAGCCAAGCAATCTATAATCTTAATGGAGCAAATCTAGGGGTAGCAGATATTGAAAGGGATTTGGGAGTACTAGTGGACAACCACCTAGGTAACAGCGCTCAAAGCCAAGCAGCAGCTGCAAAGGCAAATAAAATATTAGCATGTATTAGGAAGGGTATAGAAGCCAGGGAAGAAGATATAATTCTGCCTCTATACAAATCTCTAGTACGTCCTCATTTGGAATATGGAGTACAATTTTGGGCACCACCTCATAAAAAATACATTTTAGAGCTGGAAAAAGTACAGAGAAGGGCTACAAAACTAATAAGGGGAATGGAGGGGCTAAGTTATGAAGAAAGACTAACAAAATTAAACTTATTTTCGCTAGAAAAAAGGCGGCTAAGAGGAGATATGATTACGTTATATAAATACATCCAGGGTCAATATAAGGCTTTGTCAAGTGAACTTTTTGTAGCAAGAGATTTTCAACTGACAAGAGGACATCCTTTGAGGTTAGAAGAAAAAAGATTTCACCTTAAACAAAGAAAAGGGTTCTACACAGTAAGGGTGGTTAAACTGTGGAATTCTCTACCAAAGGAGGTGGTGACAGCGAATTCGACAGACAACTTCAAAAAGGGGTTAGATATATTTTTGAATAAAGAGGGCATTCAAGGCTATCCTAGATAACTAGCAAGGAATATTGATCCAGGGAGAAATTTGATCGCCAGTTTCTGGGGTCAGGAAGGAATTTTGCTTTTTTTTTTTCTTATGAGACAATTGGCAAAGTTTCAATGGGTTTTTTTTTCTGTTTGCCTTCCTCTGGATCAAATAACAATTAACAAATAATAATAAATAGTCCACATTAAAAAGATCAATAGAGATCTAAAAAGGTTGAACTTGATGGACTAACTCTTTATTCATCCTCCAATACTATACTATTAATACTTATTTAATCAATAATTTAATTAATAACTATTCCGCATATTGCAGATCAGAGGAGATCTTAACAGGTTGAACTTGATGGACTGAAAGTCTTTTTTCAACCTTAATTACTATGTAACTATGGGAGATGAATCAGTGTTCAAATTTCCTATTACCCACTCTACTTCCTCTTCTTTAATATCACTATTTCTATACCTCAGCCAAACCCTTTAGATTGTAAGTTTGTGAGTTTAATCTTGCTAAGTGCTTTAGGGAAAGCACTGTTTACGTTTGATGCTCGAAGACAGGACCCTTGATTCTTTTGCTTTGTGTTACTTACCCCTGTATAGCGCTATATGACAATTTTAGTGCGAACCAAATATGAAATAAAACAGTTATCTCACACAACGTTTGCCTTTCTGGGACACCAAATCCTGGGTTGCATTTAATGTTCATTGCTTCTTCTTGGTAACAGCGCGTGTCATACAGATTGGATATACCCACTACAAAAATGACCAACTGGTTGGTCTGCACTATTTTATTTTGATGTCCATCAGATTCAAAATTCCACAGAAGAAAATCACATTTGTGAATTATATACCAAAGCAACATACTGGTACAGTTTAACATAAACTCCATGATCTTTATACTTGTTTACTATAAAACACACAAACAGCATGACCGAATACATCTCTAAGGAAAAGATTAGTGTTAAATATCTATCCAGATATACTGCAAAAGTCAGACAAAGAAGGCACACCTATGGCCTTATTCAATTGCAAGCCCGCAGATTGCATTGTACAGGCTGTATGTCTGCGGGCTTGAGATTTGCTACAATTACAGAGTGATTCAACTGAATAAAAATGAATGAAAGAAATGTTCGGATATGTATTAACTCATTGTTTCCCAAGATTGATATGACACCAAAATGACACCTAAAAAAATATTTTGGATTGGTGATTTACAGGCTTGAGACTGTTGTGCAATTAAATCTAATGTCTTCCATCGCTTTCCTCATCATTTACAGTGCAGTATTGATTTTTTATTTGTATTTACAGTGCTGCGGACACTGGTTAAACCCTCTCTAGTACTTGGATTTTCTTCTACATTTGACATTTACGGGCGTGAAAATATTTGCGGGCTTGAGGAATTGAAGCAATTGAATAGCAATTTGCTATTTTAGCGATTGCGGGCTTGAAAGATCAAAGGTTTAGATGTGTTAGGAGTTACAATTTTGACGACTGCAGGAATTTTCTGCCGCAAAAAGACTCCAATTGAATAGCAAATTAGTTTATGGGCTACATTACGGGCTCCCGTAAATAGCTCCATCGAATCAAGGCCCTAGTCTGTCAATTGTGTCTACCTAAAAACTTTGGATTCATTTACCCTTAGGACAGTCTTATGCTTATCTAAGGCCTGCTTAATGTGACACAATGGAGATGCCAAATATGGTATAATTTGAAAATACAATACATTTGATGGTTAGATAAAATTGCAGTTTCCCACAGTAAACCTGCATAGTATCTGCCCGTATTTCCGGTCCACCCACAAAGTAATATCTCTTGTTAATGTGAGATCATTACCAATAATGGCTAATTGTGCTCGGGGCTCTGACTATATTGTCTTCAGAGCAACGTAGATGAAAAAACAAAAGTCTTGTTTTTCACATCAGTTACACTGAAGACAATAAATAAATAAACAAATATAAAAAAATAGCAATTATTGCAATGACCCTTTACTGATGACCCTTCCACTTTTCTACAAACCTTACATTACAGTAGTACTATTGTATATTACATCTCCAACATCAAATTATAACCCCTTACATTCCGTTTTGCAACATTATTACATCTTTGGACAGATTACAAGTTTTCTGTCATATCACCCCTCTCCCTTCTGTCCTTTAAGCTACACATACATTGCCTTACAAAGTATTCACCCCTCTTGGCATTTTTCGTCTTTTGTTGCCTCACAACCTGGAATTAACATGGATTGTTTGAGGTTGCTCTCAGAGTGGCGTATCATGGCCATAGAACTCACCAATTAAGGTTGGTTCGTTCTCTGATGAGCACCTCTGACTTAGTTTTTCTTGTTTGAGGATTTGCATCATTTAATTTACAGAACATGCCCACAACTTTTGAAGATGTTTTTTTTTTTTTTTTTTATTGTGCCAACAACAAATAGGACAAAATAACAGAAAAAGTCAATGTGCATAACTATTAACCCCTCTAAAGTCAATACTTTGTAGAGCCACATTTTGCGGCAATCACAGCTCCAAGTCACTTTGGATAAGTCTCTATGAGCTTGCAAAATCCACATTTTTGCCCATTCCTCCTTGCAAAACTACTCCAGCTCCTTCAAGTTGGATGGTTTACGCTTGTGAACAGCAATCTTTAAGTCTGACCACAGATTTTCTATTGGATTGAGGTCCGGGCTTTGACTAGGCCATTCCAACATATTTACATGTTTCCCCTTAAACCACTCAAGTGTTGCTTTAGCAGTGTGTTTGAGGTCATTGTCCTGCTGGAAGGTGAACCTCCGTCCTAGCCTCAAATCACGCACAGAGTGGTACAGGTTTTGCTCAAGAATATCCCTGTATTTAGCATCATCACCTTTCCCTCAACTCTGACCAGGTTTCCAGTCCCAGCTGCTGGAAAACATTCCCACAGCATGATGCTACCACCACCATATTTCACCACCATGGTGTTCTTGGGTGATGTGATTTGTTGGGTTTACACCAGACATAGAGTTTTCATTGATGGCCCGAAAAGTTCAATTTTAGTCTCATCAGACCAGAGCACCTTCCTCCATGAATTTTGGGAGTCTCCCACATGCCTTTTCGCAAACTTAAAACATGACATTTTGTTTTTTGCTGAAAGTAATGGTTTTCTTCTGGCCACTCTGCCATAAAGCCCAACTCTATGGAGCGTACTGCTTATTGTCATCCTATGTACAGATACTCCAGTCTCTGCTGTGGAAATCTGCCGCTCCTCCAGGTTTACCGTAGGTCTCTGTGCTGCCTCTCTGATTAATGCCCTCCTTGCCCGGTCCGTGAGATTTGGTGGGCGGCCGTCTCTTGGCAGGTTTGCTGTTGTGCCATGTTCTGTCCATTCGGTTATGAGTTCCTTGGTCTTCATGGCAGTGTTTGGTTAGTGGTGCCTCTTGCTTAGGTGTTGCTGGCTCAGGGGCCTTTCAAAAAAGTTGTGTATATGTAATGAAAGATCATGTGACACTTCGATTGCACACAGGTGGACATCATTTCACTAATTATGTGACTTCTGAAGGTAATTGGTTGAACCAGAGCTTTTTATGGGCTTCATAACAAAGGGGGTGAATACATACGCACATGCCGATTTTCTGTTTTCTAAAAAATAGTTTTATGTATATATTTTTCTCATTTCACTTCACCAACTTAGACTATTGTGTTCTGATCCATCACATAATTCAGATTAACAAAACATTGAACTTAAGGCTGTAATGTAACAAAATAGGTAAAAAGTCAAAGGGTGAATACTTTTGCAAGGCACTGTATGACATTTATGAAGTAAGTCCTTATAATTTTTGTCTTTTAGACAATTCTTCATTTTAATTGACCTTTTTTGAATTGTTTCTATTTTGTTAATATCCTGTTAGAGATAAGGCTTCCACAACAGGATACAGTATATTAGTGTTGTTGTTTGTATCGTTCAGTCGTGTCCAACTCTCTGTGACCTCATGGACATAACACACAATTCTGATCAACTTGGTATTCATGGCAGAGTTACTGGAGTGGGTTGCCAGTTCCTTCTGCAGTGGGCCACAGCATACAGCTCCTGATATTTCTAGGTGGTTTCCCATCCCAGTACTGACCAGGCCCAACCCTGCTCAACTTCAAGGTGGTGTGACCTCTTGGTTCCCTGACTGGAATTGAACCCAGGTTGCAATGGCAAAAAGCACCAATCCTAACCACTGGACCACCAGGGAATCCTCACACAGTATATTTTACTAAAGTTTAAAGCAAATGATTGGCCTTAGTCATTTCTCCATCTATTGGTATGGAAAACTATGTCAAACCACAAACTGAACTTAAACGTAAACTAAAAAATAAAGGTGAAATTAGGAGGGTGATTAAATGATCCTGTTGCAGGATACCAAGCAGAATACTAAATCTACAGCCTACTTGGAGATAAATTCAGACATCCTCCCAGTGGACAAAGCCAGTAGATACTTCATCTGGATACAGGAGTGCACCATAGACCAGAACATGGCCTCATATGGCACTTGGACCTCCCCTGACACTGACTGCTTTTGGCATTTATAAGTTCAGGAAACAGTGTTACAACTGTACACACTGTCTCTAGCTCAGTAGAAAGACATCATCTAATAGAGTCATTTGTCCTCTTATCCTTGCTGCAAATAGAACTAATCAATAAATCTATTTATATGGAAATACATATGCTGATTGCGATCTATTTGGTATATACAGTAGACTCTCAGTTAACCAGAACTCTCAAGCAAAAGGAACTCTGAAGCAACCAGAAAAATTTTGAATACTGTACTTTAAATAAAAATTATATTTTACAGGGCTCAACAAATGCCAGGAACCAGGTTGTCATGCCACAAAATGTTTACAGGCACCTAGATATCATCCACTGTATGTCTCCTCAATTTAATGTTACCTGGAAGCAGACAGGCACGAGTGACTGAGCCAGTGCAGTGTTGGAGTTACATTCCCGGGTTCAGCACCGCACCCTCCAGCCGAACGTACCTATGTGTAAGTGAGGAGTGAAAGCTGCTGCTGCTAGAACAACCCTCACTGACAAATATACATGGCAGTGCATCCTATGTGCAGCGAATCTAGGCCTCTTTTAATAGTAAATCTCAAGCTACCAGAAACTACATTTATCCATCATCTCCCAATCCCCATGGGTGCCGCATAACTGAGAGTCTACTGTACCTTCAAATTAAGTTATCATCTTGACAGAAATAAGTAAATATCTTTTAGTTTACAAACAACACATTTCATTGATGAAGAACAACATTTCTGGATTCTAATTTAATCCCTTTTCACGTGTATGTAAAGTTAAGGATTTTTTTCCATTATGCTTTTAAAAGAGAAAGTTGTTTTTTTCATGAAAATAATTAAAACTTGTTTCAACCTATTGGAATCTAACACAATGCCATAGGAAATATTGCTTTGTGAGCAGATAATATGCAAAACTATAGATCTCATTGGCAGACCCTTATGACTCATACAGATATATTGCAGCATATTAGCTGACAGGGACAAACCCCAAAGATAGTTATACATTCAAAGCAGTATATTCTGCTCCAGGAGCTTCATTTTCAAAAAAGGAAACACACAGTTCATCATTATCAAATGCAACCATGGAAGAAATGCATTTAATAATCCTTCACAAAATACATAGAAATGTGTATACCAATATGTGTATTGTGTGTGTGTTGGCGGCATTGAGTGGCATCCAACTCTCCTTGACCTCATGGACCACAACGCAACTTGCTGATCAACTTGGTATTCATGGCCAAGATACTGAAGTGGGTTGCCAGTTCCTTCTCCAGTGGGGCACAGCATACAGCTCCTGGTAATCCTAGGTGATCTCCCATCCAAGTACTGACCAGGCTCAACCCAGCAATATGTGTATACAGTGATATGAAAACAGGTTTCAGAACGGGTTATAGGCCTTTCATTGACTTGATTACTATTAGCTTAGCCCTGTTGGGCACTGATTGGTTATCATGGAGTTTAGTTTACGTAGCTTAGGCCCAAAACTGAACTAACAATGAAGCGCTCACTGCTCAAACCATGGTGACTACAACTTTTAAAACAGCAGACAAGGAAATGTAATTCTTTAGACAGCGTCTACACAATGTTGTTTGTGATTAGTCATGTTTACCAACACATACATAAAGGAAAACTGTTAGTTTCAGGTAAACAAATTAGCAGATTTAGAAATAATAGGGCTGAAAAACAAACAAAAAAAAAGAGAATGACAAAATCCCTTTGTGTTTTGTAAGACACACGTAGATTACATTCAGATATTGTCTAACAAATATAGTTTAAATAGTTTCAATCAGTTTTAATGGTACCCAAGATCAGAGATGTAACAAAGGAAGACATCAAGCTGCAGCACACAACATTGTTGGGTAATAATACAACACAGATCAGTTGTAGTGTAACAATAAAGTGCTTAGGATTGGGTGCTTTCACCGCTGTGACCTGGGATTGATTAAAGTCAGGGAACCAAGAGGTCATACCACTCTGAAGCTAAGCAGGATTGGAACTGGTCAGTACTTGGATGGGAGACCACCTTTATGCTGTGGCCCACTGGAAAAGAAACTGGCAGCCCACTCCAGTATCTCTGCCATTTATACCAAATGGATCTGCATGGTGAGTTACGGTCCATGAGGTTATGGACAGTTGGAAACAGCTGAATGATGCAAAAAAAACAAACACAAAATATATTTAAAAAATGAATAGGTGTTCTTATAAGGGTTCTTGGAAAGTTTATTTAACTTTAAACTGAATCCTAAAAATAACTTGTAAACCAAATATGCATTTTAGGCTAGTATATACTGTATATATATCAAAACATATATGCATCGAGATTGCTCAGGGAAGCAACCTGGAATGAATATTTGTATTTAATTTTAAATGCCATTGGGTAGCATAGTTTGAAGTGCTGATGCGCTTATAAAGGCTGTCAAAAGTTTAAAAAAATGCATGCAAATGAATTGTTTGCAATACATTTATATAAATTGTAAAATATATAAAATTTACTTAAAGCTGCAGTTTTCCAAAAAAATGTTGGAAGTTGTAATTATTATAACTATTTATTTGACTATTTAAAGGCCAATTGCAGTTAAAACATGGGTCCTCTTATGGTAGCGCAGCACCAGTGGCGGTGAACATCCACTACATGGCGCTGCCGATATTCTGGTGCCATATCATAGAGTCAAGGCTTAGGTAAACTGTTAGGGTTAGGGTGAGGGTTCGCGTTAGTTCAAGGGCTAGGCTAACATTATAAGCTCAGAACGTCTCTCACATATCGCCAGTGCTGCATAATATCATCAGCGCCATCTAGCGGTTGGAGGCCATGCTGCAGCGGCGGACCTGTCCCGACGCCATAATAGGATAGATCCAAAACATGTTTTTGTTAAGTATGTACCAGACTAAGAATATTTGCTGCTGTGTAAGCCATGGGCATAAACGTTTTTTAGGAAAATATGGTTTCTAGGAGTACAAGAATCCATTTTGTGTTTATTATATCACATCCTGAGAGTGGGTGATGGGCTGTGTGTGTTCTTAAAGAGATCAGTGGAGTGAGGAATGCAAGAGAAGGGAACAGGTAGAAGCCTGGAGATAAGACTGACATGCACATCTCGTCTAACTGGCCAAGGAGCAGAGATCTTGTTCAGGAAAAGCAATTACAGCTCTCCAGACATGTAAAAAAAATCCCTCTCACACATAGCCTCATGGATCCCACCAGGCAGGTGCAGAGATAGTTAATGAAGGGCCCTGCTGTATATGTGCTTGTGTTGTTCAGAGGGGCCCAAATCTCCATGACCTCATGGACTGTAACACATCATGTTGATCTACTTGGTATCCATGGCGGAGATACTGAAGTGGGTTGTCATTTTCTCCAACAGTGGGCCACAGCATACAGCTCCTGGTATTCCTAGGTTGTCTCCCATCCCAACACTGACCAGCTCCAACTGTGCTTGGTTTCAGGGTGGTGTGGCCTCTTGGTTCCCTGATTGGCAGCGGGCCTGGTGAACTGAGGGGGCCCTGCAAAGAGATGAGCCTCTACACTACAGAACCAAAAATCTATACAAAAAATTTAAAAAAAGCAAAAACTTCACTTTGAAGTCTGTAACAACATTACCAGGTATGAGACATAAAAGCATTTTTTGGAGAAATTGGTATATTTGATGATTGCGATTGAGTAATGGTGAATTCCATTTTAGACTGCTATCGTACCTGTAGTTTGAGAAGATAGTTATCCCACTGTGGGCTATGTTTCCTCACACTCAATAATTGCAGCCTTTCATTTTTAACAATGAAAAAACATTTTGCACATTATTGAGTCAAGAGAATACTATAAATATGACGCTTTAATTTGTGCCCAACGCTCCATAAAAGAACTGACACTGAAGGAAAACCAGAGGTATCTCAGAAAGTGGGAAATGACAGAGGATGGAAAAGAGTGTTTTTGTTTTTTAATGAGGGACTTTTCAGCAAAACATGGACATTTGGAATTCCACATGAAAAGAGGGACTGTCCTTTCGAAAGTGCCGGGAGGTTTGCCAAAGCTTCTCCAAGTGTAATAATATATGGCTATGCTCACACCAAATGCCGGCCTGAGTTTCCAAGGATATCCATTTAAGACTGCAGGGCTTGCAGCCTTAAATGGACCAAAGCTCCTATTAGTGTATAAATAAAAAATGTTAACTATAAAAAAAAAGGTAAAAAAGTTATACATTTAGTTCTTCATAAGAAAACAAAAATAAGCATTGATGCCTCTGCAGGACCCTGGAGAGATCCATGATACAATGGTGAATGCTGTGCGTATGAGAGGGAGATACATTTAGTTTGAGCTATGGTTGCAGATAATGATGCAAGGTGCCTGCTTCTGGGACAAGATAGCGAATGGGAGTTGTGTCTATTTCAGTATTATTCAATTATTTTAACAATGGCTCTCAATTCCCTCCTTCCCCGCCCCTCTTTCTTCACTGATAGCCAAAACACACACCCTCGTGATTTAGCTCTGATGAGCTAAAACACAAAATGGATTCCTATACACACAACTAGAGTCTTTATGTTCTAAATTCTCTATGACAATTCCTATACTTTTTGCAGATACTTTCTTCCAATAAAAATGGAATAAGATAAACAGTCTTAAAACATTCAAGTTTTCCTACTTGTATGGCCATGGCTTACACAGCTGCTCCGAGGCTTTTACTACTTTGTAATGATCCAAGATAGGAGACAGACAGGCATAAAGATCTCGAGAAGTCATTTCTGCCTAAAAGTAGCGATATTCCAAGCTAATTATATAGTGGAAAATTTGCATTTAACAACAACCAGTAGTAAACAAACATTCTTATTTATAGGTCATATTTGATTTCTGACATATTTGGGACCTTTGCTTTCTTTGCCTTAAGCAGACTCCAGAAAAATATTCTCAGAAAACTTGTTTGTACACACAGCACCGGCTGTCAACAGTTATGATGATGATTTGAGATGAATTTCTGCAACATCAGTTGAAATGGAGACAAGGCTAATCAAACAGTGCACATTCCCATGTCTAACCCACCTGTCAGCAATACTTGCTTGTTAAGCACCACTGGGTTAAGTAAAATTGCTTATAAAAGCAAGAAGAAATGGGAAAAGAACATGGTAAGTCCAAATTCCAAAACAAAGCCTAGAACTAGTAAACTTCCAACATAGATAGGACATTTAAATTGCTGTGTATTCTTATCAAATACATTCTATTAAAATGGGACAACGGTATCAGTTACTGCAGAAATGTCAAGTATTGTTTGACTGTCTGTGTGAGTAATCATAATACCTACAACGATCATCCCTCTCTACTACTAAGTTCATCTAAGGTGATTGATTAACTCATATGGTGGGATGATAAGCAGAAGAGCTGTGGTCCTTGGAGAGGGGTGCTGTCATGGAAATGGGTCTTAGGGAGGGGAGTTGTAATGGGAAGGGGTCTTAGGGAGGGGCATGGAGTGAGATGGTACTGGTGGGGTGAGCGCAAAAAGTAAGCTTTACAACTCCCCCTCGGGAGATAGTGCAGGCAAAACAATATTCCCCCCTCCGACCTGCCACATATTGTGCTCCGACAGAAAAGGCCTTGAGCTATGAGAGGCCCACCCGAGGGCCCAGTGATGACCTTGCTGTCGATTCTGCTCTGTCGAGTTGCGCCACGTCGGAGGGAGGAATATTTTTTTGCCTGCACTACCTCTTTTTTGGCGCAGCGTTCAACCGCAGGGTTCAGACTCTGTGCTGACAGATAATAGAACAGATCTGTTTCAAGAAATAACAGTTTGCAAGATGTTTACACCACTACAAGAAGATTACAAGTTCTCAAGGAATGCCTTGGCAACTCTATTAGAAAGGAAATGGAGGGGTTTTGATAGGCACACATTATACCTCTATATGTTCTTTATTTTAAGAAAGAGTCACGGTAGAGGATCAAAAACATTATGTTTGTGAAGTATGCACCATACAACATTAGAAGCTATGTAAGACATTGGCATTAAAGAAGAAAACCTTTATTTTAGCTGTGTCTACTGGTGCATGGAAGCTGCCATGATGGTCCTACTTTTTAAGAAATGAGGTAACATGAGTGTGCAGAGGAGGCCAAGCAAGTCTTGCAAGTCTCATACTATCAGGAACAATGTCTCAGAAGCATGTTTCAGCATAGTATTGGACACAAGCTCTACAGAGTCTGTGTTTGCATATGCTGCAGGCGTAATATGCATAATTTTAGGCATTAACAACAGAGCTATTTAGTTTTTCTGAAAGGTACATAAAATATATTTTGATTACATGGTAAATACATTTCTATTTGTTGTTTAGTCGTTTTCGACTCTCTATGGCCCTATGGACCTCTGCATGCCAGGCACATCTGTGGGCTATTGCCCCCTCTGAGATCCATCAAGCTCATGTTCATTATTACAATGACCTCATCTATCCATCTCTGCCTCTGTCACACCCCTTCTTCGTGTGCCTTCTCATGATATATGCAAAATATCTGAGCTTTAACTTCATGATCAAACCTTCCATTTGGCTCGATTTCCTGTAATATGGATTGGTTGGTCTTCTTGGTCTTTCTTTGTGCTCTTCTCTAATGCTAAGCAAAATGATTGCACTAAGTTATTTTACTTGTATTAATATGTTTCTTTACAAAGGGTAATTAATAGGTCCTGCCATTACTAAGGCAGAGGTTATTAAGTAACACTTTTTTTGATATTCTGGCATTACATTTCCAATGATACAGTGTTACCATATAAGAGTGTTTGAACAAGGATGACACCATTTTTTTTTCTAGCATTAATTTAGAAATTTTAAAAAATTACACATATTGTTTTGTATGAAAAGAAAAAAGTATTGCCAAGGCAAAAAAAA
>CM050165.1:348362848-348397848 GCA_027410445.1 Discoglossus pictus
TACTTTAAATATTTATAATTGATATATGCAGCGAGCAATAGGCTGAAGAGCTAACAATCTGTTTGTATTTTGCGTCTGCATAGAATATACATTGTGAGTGTTGGTGCCCTGCTTATAAAGTGTAATGAATGTTTGAAGTGTGCATTCTAAATAGGCTGCGTGCGCGAGGTAAAGTCGTTGGTTTATTGTGTAAAGCGGCATTGTATAGTCGTAATGTTATTAATGTGGTACGCGTCTCATGATCATTTTCCGGCTTTTGTAATAGTGTATCCTGTCAGTCGTAGTGTGATGTGTAAAGTGCTACATGGTTTGCAGTGTTTTGCGCAGTCCGGGGTCATGTAGCCTCGTTTTCATTTTTTTTGCGCCCATTTTTTTCCTCGCTTAGGTATTTTCGTGGGGCGAAAATCATCTAAATTGAGTTAAACTCACAGACATCTTGACTGTTGCCCCATGCTGTCTGTGATGTTTTTGGAAAAAATTTTGGGTGTATTTAGTGTGTTTTTTGTGTTTTTTGTTCGGCCACTAATCTTGGAAATTTTTGCGTCTTGTGTCTTTTTTGCATCTCGTATTTTAACTGCTCATATTCTTTCTCAAGTTTTAATTTTGATTGACACTTGTGATAAAAAAAGTATTTACTCTAACTTAAGCAGTCTCTATGCATTAGCATCTACTACGTAATCAGTGGAAACTCAGTAGTCTCCATAGCAATGCCATGCAACACTGCCAATGACACTACTAGCCTTAATATCCTCCCACCCATATATATATATATATATATATATATAATTTCTGTAGTTTAGTGTATCGTCCAGACCACCCTTGGCCTCCCTCAGTTCTCTCGGCTGATCCAGCCATGTAGAGGATGTCATCGGAGAGTGGAGCGTGTTTTGCAGGCAGAGGAGCTTTGCTCAGGCAGGAGGTAATAGTAGGAAGCAGCTATGGAAAGGTCTTAGGGGGGAGCAGCAAAAGGAAAGGATTTTGGGTTATGGAAAGGAGTCTTAGTGAGTGGGAAGGTGTCTTGGGGAGGGGCATTCAGTGAATTGATACCAGGGGACAGCGCAAAAAAAAAAATTGTGTGTGTGTGTGTGGGGGGGGGGGGGGGGGGGGGCGGCACCAGGGCCCTCCATTTACTAGCTCCACCACTGACTACAGAGGTCCCTATGGTACCTTAACCCCTACCATAAGGGTCCTTATGGTTCTCTATAGACCTTTTTCTATTATGGGAGTCTTTAAGAATCTCTTAGTCCCTAATACTGACCCTCTTAACTATCTGCCCTAAGTACAAAAAAAAAAGAAAAATACTAGCACAATGTAAAACAATTATTGCAAAGAATAAAAAAAGAATCACAGAAAATAAAAAATAAATAAATAATTACTATGGCCCTCATTCAATTGCAATTTGCCCAATTGAATAGGGGTCTAAATAAGCACATAACATATTTTTTGAAAGGCTTTTTTAGTTATTAAAGATCTATCCAAAAGCAAGGTTTTCACTAACTAAAAACTTATTTGAAACAAATATGTTATGTGCTTATTTAGAGCACTATTTAATTGGCCAAATCGCAATTGAATGAGGCCCTATATAAGTAGCAAAAAGAATGTAAATAATGACAGAATATAATCAAACAATTAAAATTGTGGAAAAGTGCTATTTAATAATACATTAGCCTGCTTGGATTACCCATCCAGCGATGTTCTAGGCATCTGCTTGCCCATTTTCTGATTAGTTAAACATTTAGGCCCTCATTTAATTGCAATTTGGCCAATTAAATAGGGCTCTAAATAAGCTCATAGCATATATTTTTTAAATAAGTTTTTAGTTAGTAAACATCTATTCAAAAGCAAGGTTTTCAGGAACTAAACATTTCTTTAAAAAAATATGTTATGTACTTATTTAGAACCCTATTCAATTGGCCAAATCACAATTGAATGAGGGCCTTAGCAAGGATTAAAATTAGTGACTTAGGCCTCAATTCAGTTGAGCAATTGTTGTTTACGGGAGCCCATAATGTAGCAGTAAACTAATTTGCTATTCAATTGGCGTCTTTTTTGCGAGTTGCAAACAATCTGCTGGTTACAGGCTAAAAATCCCCGCGGTTGTCAAAATTGTAACTTACAACTCATCTAAGCCTTTGATCTTTCAAGCCCTCAAGAGTTACAATCGCTAAAATCGCAAATCGCTATTCAATTGCTACAATTCCTCAAGCCTACAAATTTTATCACACCTGTAAGTGTCAACTGTAGAAGAAAATCCTACGAATACAGATAGGACTCGCAAGGGGGTTAAACACCTGTTCGTAGCACGGTAAATGCAAAAAAAACAAGAACTACTGCACTTTAAAAGATAGGGAAGTCATTAGAATTAACTGCAACATCCTGAAGTTCTTAAATCTGCAATCCCATTTTTTTTTATGTGTCATTTCGGTGTTATATAAATCTTGGGAATCAATGAGTTAATACATATCAGGCCACCCACACGGACTACAACATTTCCTTCATTCATTTTTTTTATTTTGTACATTGCAGGATTGGACTTCTAAACTGATTGACGTGTATCCTCCATGTTTTACTGATGTAATGATCACAGTCTAATTTTCTATTGGCTGTTTCTAAGTTACGGCCTTGCTTAATTGATCATGTTCATGCTCTGATATGCTACATTTGATTGCATGTTTTACGGTTTTTGCTTTCGTCCCGGAAGTTGCGGGTTTGTTTAATTGAATCACTCTGTAATTGTAGCAAATCTCAAGCCCACAGACATGCAGCCTTTATAACGCAATCTGCGGGCTTGCATGGATGTTTTACAATGAGGGAAAATAAAAACATGTGTGTAATATATATATTTATTTGTTATTATTATTATTATTATTATTATTTTTAACACTTTGTATATATAAATATATATATATATATATATATATATATATATATATAGTAAATAAAAAGTAAATCTGTGTTCACATTTGAATGTCTAAAGCAAGTTAAAAAACCTGCTTCCAGTTCAGAGTTCCGAGAAAAACAGTTATTACACTGCATTCTGGGAAGCTGAGCTGGGACACACAAATGTGGCCACAAATGTCTCGCTCTTCATTCCGTAGCCATTATCAAACATGGCTTCCTTTAAGCTTATGCATGCTGTATTACACAGCTTTAATGCAAAGCCAAGGTTGGAATAAACACAGGCTGAGTATCCAATCCATGTACAGCTGTTTCAAGCTTACTGGCTATCATCAGCATGGAGCGAGATCTCAGCCTGTGTTGTGGAAATTATGAGTAGGTAGTTCACCACAACAATCATTTATAATATGGTGGGCATAAGAGCGATAGAAGCCCTCAACCATACAGTAGTACAGTGAATACAAAGTACTTCTGTGTTCACATTTGAATATATATATATATATATATATATATTTTAACACTGTATGTATGTGTGTGTGTATATATATATATATATATATATATACATTTATATATATTTATATATACAAAAATGTAAAAAAAAATGAAATAATAATAAAAATTAAAATAAATAAATAAATATATATATATATTTATATATATATACAGCAAAAAAAAAACTTATCCGGCACCCACTGTTACTCCCTGTCGTTTAGACCCAGAATTTAAGGGTCTAAACGACCCTTAAACATACCAAAACTCCCCAAAATGCAGTTAAAAAGGCATTAGCACCTAAACTGGACCACTAAGGGCCCACAAAAACAATAAGAAAAAAGTTAGCTTTTTTTTTTTACAGTCTCGAACTGCATGATAGTGCCTGTTTAGTGGGAGTTTTTTGAAAATGTGGTATTGGTGCCGGTTGTTTAAGTGTCCCGGTTAGTTGAGTGCCAGATAACCGGGTTATTAACCGGGTACTGTGTGTGTGTGTGTATATATATATATATATATATATATATATATATATATATATATATATATATATATATATATATAATACAATTCTTTGCAAAAGTATTCACCCCTTGGCATTTTTTGTGTTTTGTTGCCTCACAACCTGGAATTAACATGGATTGTTTGAGGATTTGCATCATTTAATTTACAGAACATGCCCACAACTTTGAAGATGTTTTTTTTATTTATTTTTTATTTTGAAGCAAACAACAAATAGGACAAAATAATAGAAAAATTCAATGTGCATAACTATTCACCCCCCTAAAGTCAATACTTTGTAGAGCTACCTTTTGCGGCAATGACAGCTCCAAGTCGCTTTGGATAAGTCTCTATGAGCTTGCCACAGCTTACCACTGAGATTTTTGCCCATTCCTCTTTGCAAAACAGCTCCAGCTCCTTCAAGTTGGATGGTTTGCCCGTGTGAACAGCAATCTTTAAGTCTGAACAAAGATTTTCGGTTGGATTGAGGTCCGGGCTTTGACTAGGCCATTCCAACACATTTACATGTTTCCCTTTAAACCACTCAAGTGTTGCTTTAGCAGTGTGTTTGGGGTCATTTTCCTGCTAGAAGGTGAACCTCCATCCTAACCTCAAATCACGCACAGAGTAGTAGAGGGTTTTGCTCAAGCATATCCCTGTATTTAGCACCATCCATCTTTCCCTCAACTCTGACCAGTTTCCTAGTCCGAGCTACTGAAAAACATCCCACAGCATAATGCCACCATGTTTCACTGTGCGGTTGGTGTTCTTTGGGTGATGTGATGTGTTGGGTTTGCGCCAGACATAGCGTTTTCTTTGATGGCTGAAAAGTTCAATTTTAGTCTCATCAGGCCAGAGCAGCTTCCTACATTTTTGGGAGTCTCCCACATGCCTTTTCACAAACTCAAAACGTGCCATTTTGTTTTTTTTGCTGAAAGTAATGTTTTCTGTCTGGCCGCTCTGCCATAAAGCTCAACTCTATGGAGCGTACAGCTTCTTGTCGTCCTAAGTACAGATACTCCAGTCTCTGCTGTGGAACTCTGCAGCTCCTCCAGGTTTACCTTCGGTCTCTGTGCTGCCTCTCTGATTAATGCCCTCTTGCACGGTACGTGAGTTTTGGTGGGCGGACGTCTCTTGGCAGGTTTGCTGTTGTGCCATGTTCTTTCCATTTGGTTATGGTAGATTTGATGGTGCTCTTGGGGATCATCAATGATTTGGATATGTTTTTTATTTCGGCGCTGGATCACTCTTCTGAGTGAGACCAGACTTATATACTACAGGATATTTCTCCATGTGAAGGGCACAAGTGAGCTAAAAGAGGTTGCTCTCAGAGTGGCTTATCATGGCCATAGAACTAACCTATTAAGGTTAGTTCGTTCTCTGATGAGCACCTCTGACTTAGTGTGTTTTTATATATATATATATATATATATATATATATATAATTATGAAGAGTGAGGTAGCCGTGAATGTCCAGTAATCCAGATGAATAATCTGAGTATTGCATTATATAGTGATACCTTTTTTATTGAACAAACCTATATATATATATATATATATATATATATATATATGTATATATATATATATATATATATATATATATATATACTGTATATATATAAAGCAATGACTTTAACTCTTCTAAGATAGAGAAAAAGTTAGGCTGGTGCTTAACACCTATAATTTAATTACATTTTCTTGGGGGATAAAATCTTTTAATTATTTCAGTGTTTAGATTTATACCACTTGGAAAGTCTGACTAATGATTTTTTGACAAATATGAAGCCATTCTTTCTATTATAGAACAAATGCCTACCATCACTCTGGTTCATTGCAGAGAGGCGTTATAAGTTCACTAGTTGTGCTTATCTCTTAAAGGTATGTGGTCCATTCATTCTTTTGCTATTAAATAAACAACTGTGTGGCCTAGGCCTTTAAATATCAGATAGGAGTTTATAGTCCCAACTTATACAGATTTAGTGGGTCCAAACCACATTCATATATTTTTAACCATGTGCAGCGCCTTTTTCAATAGTTTTATCTGAAATAATTAAAAGATTTTATCCCCCAAGAAAATGTAATTATATATATATATATATATATATATATATATATATACAGTGGATATAAAAAGTCTACAAACCCCTGTTAAAATGTCAGGTTTCTGTGCTGCAAAAAAATGAGACAAAGATATATCATTTCAGAACTTTTTCCAACTTTAATGTGACCTATAAACTGTACAACTCAATTGAAAAACAAACTGAAATCTTTTAGGTAGAGGGAAGAAAAATAAAAAATAAAAATAATGTGGTTGCATAAGTCTGCACACCCTCTTATAACTGGGGATGTAGCTGTGTTCAGAATTAAGCAATCACATTCCAAATCGTGTTAAATAGCATACACCTGCCATCATTTAAAGTGCGTCTGATGAACCCCAAATAAAGTCCAGCTGCTCTAGTTGGTCTTTCCTGAAATGTTCTTAGTCGCATCCCTCAGCAAAAGCCATAGTCCACAGAGAGCTTCCAAAACATCAGAGGGATCTCATTGTTAAAAGGTATCTGTCAGGAGAAGGGTACAAAAGAATTTCTAAGGCATTAGATATACCATAGAACACAGTGAAGACAGTCATCATCAAGTGGAGAAAATATGGCACAACAGTGACATTACGAAGACCTGGAGCTCCCTCCAAAATTGATGAAAAGACGAGAAGAAAACTGGTCTGGGAGTCTACCAAGAGGCCTACAGCAACATTAAAGGAGATGCAGGAATATCTGGCAAGTACTGGCTGTGTGATAAATGTGACAACAATCTCCCGTATTCTTCATGTCTGGGCTATGGGGTAGAGTGGCAAGATGTAAGCCCTTTCTTACAAAGAAAAACATCCAAGCCAGGCTACATTTTGCAAAAACACATCTGAAGTCTCCCAAAAGCATGTGGGAAAGGGTGTTATGGTCTGATGAAACCAAGGTTGAACTTTTTGGCCAAAATTCCAAAAGATATGTTTGGCGCAAAAACAACACTGCATATCACCAAAAGAACACCATACCCACAGTGAAGCATGGTGGTGGCAGCATCATGGTTTGGGGCTGTTTTTCTTCAGCTGGAACTGGGGCCTTAGTTAAGATAGAGGGAATAATGAACAGTTCCAAATACCAGTCAATATTGGCACAAAACCTTCAGGCTTCTGCTAGAAAGCTGAACATGAAGAGGAACTTCATCTTTCAGCATGACAACGACCAAAAGCATGCATCCAAATCAACAAAGGAATGGCTTCACCAGAAGAAGATTAAAGTTTTGGAATGACCCAGCCAGACCCCAGACCTGAATCCGATTGAAAATCTGTGGGGTGATCTGAAGAGGTATGTGTACAGGAGATGCCCACGCAATCTGACAGATTTGGAGTATTTTTGCAAAAAAGAGTGAGCAAATCTTGCCAAGTCAAAATGTGCCATGCTGATAAACTCATACCCAAAAAGACTGAGTGCTGTAATAAAATCAAAAGGTGCTTCAACAAAGTATTAGTTTAAGGGTGTGCATACTTATGCAACCATATTATTTTATTTTTATATTTTTTCTTCCCTCTACCTAAAAGATTTCAGTTTGTTTTTCAATTGAGTTGTACAGTTTATAGGTCACATTAAGGGTGGAAAAAGTTCTGAAATTATTTATCTTTGTCTCGTTTTTTACAGCACAGAAATCTGACATTTTAACAGGGGTGTGTAGACTTTTTATATCCACTGTATATGTATGTATATATATGATATATGTATATATGTATATATATATATATATATATATATATATATATATATATATATATATATATAGTAATTTAGTAATTATTAATATATATATATATATATATATATATATATATATATATATATATATATATATAGATTAATAATTAGTATTGCTATATAATTTAATACCTTTTGTATTGGACAAACGTCTTATTTATAATGACGAGCTTTCGAGGGGCTTAACCTCCCTTTATCAAGTCTCAAGCAATACTACATGAGATGGAACACTCAGTTTGAATAATAATAGCAGATGCAGATAGAGTGAAAACAGCATCTGACATCATCAGGTAAATACATATATGGGGAATAAACACACCAGAGCAAAGGAAACAAATATACACATATAATATACACATATACATCAATATATACATGAAAAAGCAGAGCACTGTAGACCACAGTGATATCTTTCCTATTAGACAAACACATCACTAAGAGTGCTAAGTTTGTTATAGTATAAATAGAAAAAAATCACATGAAATTCTGATAATGTCTTAGAAAGCCCAAGTCTATATTAAGTCCTGTGTTTTTAGTGTTGAAGAATGTGATCATCTTTATTTCAAATGCTTTTCTCTCTTGGGTGCTTTTAAATTTTCCTTTGAGTATTTTGACTTTTAAGTTTTGGATGGATTGATCATTCTGGCTAAAATGGTGGGCTACAATACTTCATTATGTTTTCTTATTGAATGCCTGTGTAAATTCATCCTTAAATGCATTTTTTGGCCGCTTTCTCCAATGTAACAGCCTGTGTCACATAAAGTACATTGTATTATATAAACCACATTTGACGATGTACATGAATATGATCCTTTGATGTTATAGGTTTTGTTGTTATGTGTGGCTGTATCATCATTACAAATGTGTTGGCATAATTTACAGGTACGTTTGTTACAAGGTTTAGTTCCATTTTTTTTATTCAGTTGTTCATTGGCCAATTTTCTGCTGACAAGTTTTGTTTCAGGTTTGGTGGTTGTTTAAATGCAAGGATGGGAGGTTTTGGGAATATATATTTTAATTCAGTATCTTCAATTAGAAATGGTTGTAAATCTTTAATTATTTTACGAATAAAATTGGATGGTATGTGGTCACTAGAGGTATACGTGAAGTAGTTTCTTTTGTTTTGTAGTTTAATAGGTGTTCTCAGGGTATTTTGATGGCAATGGTTATTTTTTGGGTAATAATACAGGGTTTGTAACCCTTTTGTTTGAAAGATTCAGACAGTGTTTTAAATTTTTTATGACGGTGTCCAGTGTTTGAGCAAATCCGATTCGGAAAATAATCAAAGATTTACAACCATTACTAATTGAAGATACTGAATTAAAATATATATTCCCAAAACCTCCCATCCTTGCATTTAAACAACCACCAAACCTGAAACAAAAACTTGTCAGCAGAAAATTGGCCAATGAACAACTGAATATCCAAGAGAGAAAAGCATTTGAAATAAAGATGATCACATTCTTCAACACTAAAAACACAGGACTTAATATAGACTTGGGCTTTCTAACACATTATCAGAATTTCATGTGATTTTTTTCTTCTTATACTTTAACAGACTTAGCACTCTTAGTGAGGTGTTTGTCCAACAGGAAAGATATAACTGTGGACTACAGTGACAGAAAACAAAGAAGCGATTTGCATATATTATATTGCTACAAAATAGAAGCGCTCTATAGTTTACCCACTGTGTATACATATATATGTATGAACTATATTCAAAGTGTTTACATACAGTTCCTCTAGAGAGATGCACAAATGGAAATTGGAGTGAATATCCATCCATACAAGTCCAAAACCACAATAATAGAGATGCCAGAGGTGTGCAGCTTCTTCACAGGACACCGTTCCCACCGTGTTCAAGTAACTGGTAAAGATAATAAGAGGGGTAGGGGAAAGACAGCGAGCCACCTCCTAGTGCAACATGAGTGTATAATCACGTCAAAACAACAGTCATATATTGTTTCACTCACATGTGGTGACCCCAAGGTTATGATGTATCTGTATGGTTTAAACAGTATAGCTCTGAAAGAACCTGATGTCCAATCCTTAGATCTCCATCCGAAGCTCAGGATATGATCCAGATGCTTTTGTAGCAGGTACAGTTGGATCACCAATGCTATTTGGTACAGTATTATATAGTGTCTACAGAACAAAATGTGATTCCAACTCCTTGAGCCTCATTCAATTCTGAGTTGCCCAATTGAATAGGGCTCTATATAAGCACATACAAAAAATTTTCACCGAACTTTTTAGTTACTGAACTTCTATCCAAAAGCAAGGTTTTCACTAACTAAAAACTTCTGTCAAAAAAATATGTTATGTGCTTATATAGAGCCCTATTCAATTGACAAATTTCAAATTAAATGAGGACCCTTATGTCTACTATAGGAGACAATTGAAACACACTAATACAAACAATAGTGTGTTTATCATGTGTTTATTGCACCATATAATCCTCAATACATGCCATATATGGCCAATAGGGATAGGCACATTAAAATGAATACAATCAATAATCTAAAAACATAAAAAATATCAAACGCGTTTCGCCCAAAGGCTTCCTCAGTGATATAAAAACATAAACAGTGTAAAAATATGTGTATAAGTACTGCTCATCAGCACTTACCAACATCAAAAAAAAAATGTTCTGCATTTTCATGTTAATATTGATGTATATGTTTATATAATATGTGCATATATGTTTCCTTTGCTATGTTGTGTTTATTCCCCATATATGTATTTAGCTTATGATGTCAGATGCTGTTTCCACTCTATCTGCATCTGCTGTTATTATTCAATCCGAGGGTTCCATCACATGTAGTATTGCTTGAGACTTGATAAAGTGAGGTTAAGACTCTCGAATGCTCGTCATTATAAATAAGACGTTTGTCCAATACAAAAGGTATCAAATTATATTGCAATACTCATTATTAATCTATATATATATATATATAAATTAATAAATATTAAATTACTAGATTACTGAACATTCACAGCTGCTTCACTCTTCAATATATATATATATATATATATATATATATATATATATGTGTGTGTGTGTATATTTATAGATACCATCAAACCAGCAGACAAAGGTGGCGCAGTTGGGATTTTAAACACTCTGGATTACATACAAGAAGGTAACAGACAATTGACAGACCGCACCTATAACAAGAAATTGGACCAGAATCCTACAGAGGATTATAGCAGCCAACTCAGGGAACTTATCCGAATGTTCCCCAAGAACGTGCAGCACAAATTGGAGCAGCTCATTCCCAACTGGCACTTTCTACCTGCTGCCCAAGATCCACAAGCCAGGCAACCCAGGGAGACCTATTGTTACAGGTATGGACACACTGACTGAACAGTTATCTGGTCTTTTTGAAAACATCCTGAAGCCACTAGTTAAAAACATTGACAGCTATATACAAGACCCCACTGACTTTATTAACAAACTCAGTCAGATTAAAGAACTACCTGCCAACACACTACTCGTAAACCATGGACGTTGAATCGCTTTACAGCAACATCCCGCACAAAGATGGTACTGAGGCATGCCTCAAATTCCTCTCAACACACACTTTGAACCGTAAATATAACCCTGATACCATTGCCAAAATACTAGAATATATCCTGACCCACAATTACTTCATCTTCAATGAACAGGTTTACCTGCAAATGGGGACTAAAATGGCACCACAATATGACAATTTATTTATGGCTGACCTTGAACAGAGATTCCTGTCCACATACATCCACAAACCTTACAGATACTACCGTTATATAGATAACCTGTTCATCATATGGACAGTGGGAGAAAAAAAGCTGAGAGACTTCCACACTTCCTTTAATACCTTCCACCCATCTATTAAATTTAAAATAGATTACTCTCCTAAACAGGTAAACTTTCTGGACACCACCATATCCATCACTAATGGTAAACTTAACTCATCTGTATACAGGAAACCTACGGACAGATGCAGTTATCTCCACAGCTCTAGCTTTCATCCCTCACATATTAAAAAAAGCGATTATCTATGGTCAAGCCATCCGATACCACCGCATATGTTCTAACAATGAGGACCGGGATAAACATTTAAAAACCCTGTCTGACTCCTTCAGGAGAAAGGGCTACAAACCTAATGTCATAACACAGAAAGTAACCTCTGCCATTAAAACACCCCGGGAACACCTGCTGCAATATAAAACTAAAGAAATAACCTCACGTACACCTCTAGTAACCACATACCATCCGGATCTAGGAGGAATACGCAAAATATTTAAGGATCTACAACCACTGCTAACAGAGGACACATAATTAAAACATATATTCTTCAAACCCCCCATTCTTGCATTTAGGCAGCCAACAAATCTCAGACAAACATTGGTGAACAGTAGATTGGCCAATGAAGAGCTTAACATAGAAAATGGCACAAAACCTTGCAATAAAAATCGGTGTAAATTGTGTCAACACATCTGCAAAGAGTACACAGCCATGCACAACAAGAAGACCTATAACATCAGAGGATCATATTCTTGTACGTCATCCAATGTAGTCTACATGATACAATGTACTGCATGCGAGAGAGGCTGCTACATTGGAGAAACCAGCCAGAAATTACATATGAGGATGAATCTACACAGACATTCCATCTATAAGCACAATTAGGAGACTTACTGTACTCCAGTTGGACACCATTTCACCCAGAATAACCACTCCATGGAAAATCTCAAAATCAAAACACTCCAAGGTTTTTTTAAAAACACTAAGGAAAGAAAGACATTTGAAATTAAAATGATTATGTTCTTTAACAGTACTATGTTAGGCCTTAATGTAGACATTGAATTCTTATCCCATTATCAAAATTTCTTATAACCGCCACATTCATGATTGTAAATATATGTGTGTATATTGATTTTTTTATTTTTTGTTCTCTGCCTTCATTCTGAGTTTGGTTACAGCTCTATGGTCCCTTAGATGTGAAACTATTTACGACCCCAATTTACTTACTCTGGTCTGCACCCCCACACACTTGCACGGCTGGCTGATCAGAACATTATTTGTTAACTTGCGACTTGCCCGTCAAAAAATGACGGCAATGAGATGTGTATGTTTGGAAAGTTGTTTAGTTATTAATATACATATTTGACACTTGTAAGATTTTAGTTATGATGAAATAAGTAGTATTGTGATATTAAACATGTTTAGTTTTGTAAAATGTTCTCTTGGTGAACAGTAACTCTTAAAGCATTTTGTAATATACATTGAATCCAGAGGAAGACAAAGAGTAAAAACCTTTCTTGAAACGTACCCAATTTCAACATGAACTTTGTGATATATTTAAGTAAGAAACTTGACATTGTATTTTTTTAAACTTGAACTTTCTTATCTGTGTAACTAAGGTACCTGAAAAAACATTTTTACAACTTGGAACATTATAAACAGTAACATAGTGAATTAATATTTTAACATAATTTTGTATTGAAAGTATTAACATTTGAATGTAAAAACAGTTGAACTTTAAATTAATCAGTATTGTAAACTTGAGGTAATGGTTTTTTAACATGCAATTTCTATCTGAAGAATTGTTAACTTCAATATACATTGAATCCAGAGGAAGGCAAACAGTAAAAACCTTTCTTGAAACGTACCCAATTTTAACATGAACTTTGTAATATATTTAAGTAAGAAACTTGACATTATATTTTTTTAAACACAAACTTTCTTATCTGTGTAACTAAGGAACTTGAAAAAACATTTTTCCAACTTGAAACATTATAAACAGTAACATAGTGAATTAAGATTTTAACATAATTTTGTATTAAAAGTATTTACAGTTGAATGTAAAAACAGTTGAACTTTAAATTAATGAGTGTTGTAAACTTGAGGTAATGGTTTTTTAACATGCATTTTCTATCTGAAGAATTGTTAACTTCAATATACATTGAATCCAGAGGAAGGCAAACAGTAAAAACCTTTTTTGAAACGTACCTAATTTTAACATGAACTTTGTAATATATTTAAGTTATAAACTTGAAAGTATATTTTTTGAAAGTTGAACTTTCTTATCTGTGTAACTAAGGAACTTGAAAATTTTTTTTTCCAACTTGGAACATTATAAACAGTAACATAGTGAATTAAGATTTTAACATAATTTTGTATTAAAAGTATTAACATTTGAATGTAAAAACAGTTAAACGTTAAAGTAATCAGTATTGTAAACTTGAGTTAATGTTTTTTTAACTCAAGAATTGTTAACTTAAATATACATTGAATCCAGAGTAAGGCAAACAGTAAAAAGCCTACTTGAAATGTACCCAATTAAATTAATTCCTTCCTGACCCCATTAACTGGTGATAAACATTAATCCAGGGAGTAATCTTAACATAACAGACAATATTTACATTGTGACTTAAAACGTGGGTGAGCTCTTAACAGGAACTTTGTAATATGTTGTAAAGAACTTGAAAGTATATTTTTTTAAACTTGAACTTTCTTATCAGTCTAAATATTGAACTTGAAAATATTGTTTTCAAACTTGTAACATTAGAAACAGTAACATAGTTAATTCACATTTTAACATAATTTGTAAAAATAATGCAAGGCAAGTGTTTTTTGAGGCTAATCATCCATAAACAGTACTTCCATTAATTATGACTGAAATGTTATTGTTTTGTATTTTTCAATGCTTTTGAATTTGTTTTGCATGGGTTTTATTTGTTTAATGAAAAGTTATAGTACTTCATAGTAGACAATGTTTTTAGTAAAAATCTTCTAATAAATCACCTTGACTTGCATTCTTTTCAATGTAAACTTTAATAGCCTGTGGATTTTTGCACCATGATAACGTAACGTACAATTGACCATGTGCAAATACTGGTTCTTCCAAGAAAATACCCACAGATTTGAACGTTTATCCTTGTGATTTATTAATGGTCATAGCAAATGCCATAATAATGGGAAATTGTCTTCTTTGAAGTATAAAAGGGAGACTACTTTCACTTGGTGCTAAATCTATTCTTGGTATGAAAACTCTCTCTCCTTTAGGGGTACCAGTTAAAATTTCAGCATCTATAAAATGGTCCTTTAATTGTTGAACAATTAATCTTGTCCCATTGCATAGGCCTTTTTTGGGGTTCATATTTCACAGTAACATGACAATTGCACCTTTCTTTAGCTGCAAAATATGTGGTGGCATTCCAGAAGCAGTTAGTGAGTTTATGAATTCAGTAGAAAAGTTAGCCTGACTTTCATTGTCATCAGCAAGTACAGAATTAGCACTGTGATAATTTCTTTGGGGTGCATTAATTTTTTTAAAGAATTCATTATTAAGGATTAATGCATCCTTATGTTTAAACGTTAGTATGATTTGGTTGGCAAGCTCTGAATATTCCTGGTTACTTATGCTACCTTCAAATATAGCCGATATAATATCTTGGTGACAAATCATATGAGGTGGGATCTCTACAGTGTCCTCAGGTAAATGTGTTATTTTTTCTGTTCTGCCTTCTCCAATTTTAATAAGCCAACCATTGAAATCAGTTTGGCCTTCTGATCTAATGTTTTGTTGCAGTTGACGATTGGTAAAATGTTTCCATAGTGTGCTTGACTTTATACAGGTTTCGATAATGTCAGTTCGATTTCCATGTGCAACGACAGGTAATGTTTGTCTAAAATCGCCACCTAACAACATTACCTTTCCACCAAATGGAAAACTATTATCCATGACTTCACCAAGCAAACGGTCAATACATTGGAGGGCATAGCATGACATCATTGTCGCCTCATCTATTATAATTAATTTACTTTTTTTCAATTTCTTTGCTTGTATTGATGTGATGCGAATATCTGACACAGAGGTTTCTAAAATAGGCACTGGCAGTTTAAAGCCACTATGTACAGTTCTTCCACCTTCTAACAAAAGTGCAATAATTTCAGTAGTGGCAAACTTGTGCTCGTACAGAACTCATTAATAAATTATATAGATACGTTTTTCCTGATCCGCCAGGTCCATCAAGATAGAAATAACGCTCTGTCACCATGTCATCATCTATTGCATTTTTAATGGCATTAAATGCTTGCAATTGTAGCGGATTTAAAGTTGCAAGTCTTTCTTCTGTTCTTTCTACTTGTAGTTGAATGTCATAGTCTTCAAAGTTTATGTCATCTATAAGACCTGGATCAGGCAAATTAAAACTTGCACAACTTAATCCATGAGTTAAAAATACTTCTTGGATTTCCAATAACGTTTTTAAGTGTGCAATCGGTTAATTGTATCGTCGCATAAAGTCTTCAGCCATATTACTTTTAAATCTCTCCCACAAAGCTAATGCATTTGGAGCATTTGAGAAAATACAAATAAATGCAAATTGTTCCCTCATCTGCCGTGGCATTTGACATTGTGCTGCTTCTTCTAAACATCTTTCCCATTCTGTAACATCAGCTAGTAAGTTTCTATGTCTTGCAGCTAAATGGAAGGATTCATATACTATGGCCCTCATTCAATTGCGATTTGGCCAATTGAATAGGGGTCTAAATAAGCACATAGCATATTTTTTTAAAGAAGTTTTTAGTTAGTGAAAACCTTGCTTTTGGATAGATGCTTACTTACTAAAAACTTCTTAAAAAAAAATATGCTATGTGCTTATATAGAGCCCTATTCAATTGGACAAATCGCAATTGAATGAGGCCCTATGTCATTAACAGTTCTTAAGTGTTCAAAACTTTGTGCTCCAGGAACATTTAAAAGTAATATCCGTAAGCAAAAACGTTCAACATCTCTTGGACTGACTGTGTAAATTCTTGGGATTATTTTATTGCCTCTGCTTTTTCTTGGTCTCCATAATCCATTCACAAAAACATAGTGATATGGAATTTCAATATATAAGAATTGTGTTGCTTGTGAATCTGTGGAATTTAATTCAAACCATGCAGTTAGTGTATTGTGACGATCTTCACTTTGGGCCAATGCATTACTTTCATTTCTAGCATGGAAATACACTAAATGTCTTTGTGGCAAATGTACTGCTAATCTATATACTGCATGTGATCTATCATGCATTTCAAATTTTAAAAGCTGCCACATAGCTTCTGGCGCACTGACATAGCGAGCATCTACATGAGATGCAAGTTCATCATGTACTAACTCTGTACTTTCAGGGTTGTCTGCACTTTTGATGACTACAGTAGCTGCATCATAGCCTTTGTAAATATATTTGTAGACATATTTAATGGATTTGATGGAAGTGCAGGCTTCTACATTTATGTGGGCGTTATACTTCATGAGTAAATGTGGATTGTAGGGTACTACATATCTATTGTCAACTTTTTTGCCACGAATAATGGCACTATCTCCTTTCTTCTTTTATAAAGTGGATATCCATCACAATTGGCATAGGTTTTGTCTCTATAATCGTTTGGAAAATCTTTGGAACATTTATTATTTTTCATACATTGTGATTGTGGATTAAGATCACCACAGGGTCCATGAATCATCCAAAGAGTAACAATCTCATATAGTCTACCATATAGTTCTGGATCTGGTAGTTCAGCAACAATGACTGCATCCACTTTGTCCGAAGTATCTAATTTACCTTTTTCTTGAAGTATTATCTTTCTTGAAGTATTTTTGGAAGCACTTTGGCTAAGAAGTAAATTTGGTGTAATTTCTGGCCACTGGGGATTACATGTAAATGTAAGAAATAAATCGGGTTTGCCAAATCTGGTGACATAAGCCATAGCATCATTGTATCTTTCGCTCATATTTCGAGCAGATCCTTGAAAGGAAGATGGTAAAATGATGGCTTTGCCAGCTGTCATGTCTCTGCTTGTAGCCACGTCAGCAACATAGTCCATTAGTCCCGAATATTGTTCTACACGTAGTTTATCTTGTTGATATTTAAGTTTAAATTATTGGCCTCAGCTTGCAAATAGGAATCAATAATCCATTGTTGTGTTAGTTTTCCACCACATAAAATTGGATTAAATGTATTTCGAATGGCAATTTGAGCTACTTTAAATTCAAGCATAGAAACATTATTTCGGAATCTGGCTTTAGCATTTGGGTAACTTGGAAGTGTTTATTTTGGTTGCCAACCTGCCTCTCCGTGTGGGAAAAAAATGGGATATGTCATTGGATCTAAATTTGGACTTAAGATACTCATATTAATGAATGGTTGCTCCTCATTTCTGGGATATATTCTAATGTCTCCTTGAAATGGTGGTTCTCCTTCATCATTTTGAAACACCATTGCAACCTCATTTGATGTTGGCAAGTTATAACGACGTTTATCAGTATGTCTGTCTCTTTTAAGCACCATATTGACCTTTGGCATTTGGTAATTGATGTCTTTGTGCATGGAGTTGTTGTTCATTTTCAAATTCTGGCAATTTTTTATAAGCTTTACTGTAGGGGATATTGTCCATAATGTTATTTAGCTCTATAAAAAGACTGGGTAAGCATTTTTTATTTTCTTCCAGCTGCATACGTTGGTCAACAGCTTCCATTGTATCTAGGACATATAGTTGAGCAAATTTTCTTTGCTCTCCTTCCTCTCGGTGTTAATGTGAATTCCGATGATAAATTTGCCCTTGGACTTTAAAACAGTAAGGACCATGTCCTGGTACATTAGCAGCTAATGTTGCCCCCATAGATGCAAATGATATGGCACTATTGTAGGATCTTATGTTTGTCTTAAAATGTTTGCAGTTTGGAAAAGCAGGTTGAGTCATAATGTTTTGTAAATAGATTGGAAATTATTTTCTTTCTGAAAGTTTGAACTTGCCTTTTTGACAGCAACTAATAAATTGGCCATCTCTGGGTCTCTCCTGTTTAAAATAATAAGCCTCACAAAACTGACATTGAGTAGTCATGTCCCCACACCTATGAACCTCTACTGCTAAAGACTTGAGTAAAGGACAATTTGCAAAGCATATAGCAGTTTGACTTTCATATTCATCAGGTGAAATGTCATGTGATGTTTCAACAACAGGTTATAAATGCTTTGTTTTTTTCGTGGCTTTTCTTGGTATATCTTTTATTGGTTTAGGTAAAATGTCATGTAATGTTTCAGGAACAGGTTCTAAATGCTTTGTTTTTTTGGTGGCTTTTTTTGGTATCTCTTTTATTTTTTCCAGGTAAAATGTCATCTGATGTTTGAGGAACAGGTTCAAAATGCTTTATTTGCTTAGTAGTTTTTTTTGGCGCATCTTTCATTTTTGCAGCTGATAGTCTATTGCTTGCAAGTCTTTTGCATTCTTTTTCTCGTAGAATTTCTTTCTCCTCAGGTGTCTGCTGGTCGGGCCATTTCTCTTGTCTTTCTCTAGTTTGACGTCTTTTCTTTTCTTGTTTGCTCTCGTTAGCAGCCATGTTAATCTGTAAAATAAAATAATTTATAATTAGTTTAGTTTGAGATGTTAAGTTTGTTTTGTACATTTTTTATTATCAACAGTTTGTTTATATGTGCTTGTAGTTTATTGTAGTGGTAGTTTCTTTGTATTGTTAAATAAGTGTATTTTATATTTTTGGTCTTACTTTCTGTGGTAGGTTGTAATTTTTGCCTTACATGAATAGCACAGGGAAGAAACTGACACTATACCTTCTTCTATATCTAATAGGTAACTAAAATTCATATTTTAGTTGTTTTGTCAATTTATTTTTTGTTGTACTTTTAGCTTACAGGCATAGTAGAAGGCAAAAATTAGTCTTTGTACTTTTTACAACAGGGGATTGTCATAATAGTATTTTCATATTTTATTTAAATCTTATATGTTCGGTCAATGATTTTTTTTTATTTTTTCTTGGGGTGTTAGTAGTATTTGATGTAGTATTCTATTTTATGTGTGTGTTTAGGTTCTATGCTTAATATTGTACATTACGACTGGTAATTTAGAATGATAAATTTTATTTAGTCTATGTTTTGAGACTTTTG
Organism: Discoglossus pictus; assembly: GCA_027410445.1. Lineage (NCBI taxonomy): Eukaryota > Metazoa > Chordata > Amphibia > Anura > Alytidae > Discoglossus > Discoglossus pictus. Next base: position 348,382,474 of record CM050165.1, read on the forward strand.
TGGACTATGCTGTTTTGTTTTTTTTGTGGCTAGATTGAAGTTTGGATTTACGGTTAAACATTATTATCCATAACAGACAAATAAGAAGTAAATAAGAAATGTGTCAGTTATATTTTGGTAAAAGTTATAGGCCCTCATTCAATTGCGAATTGGCCAATTCAATAGTGCTCTAAATTAGCAGATAACATATTTTTTTAAAATAAGTTTTTAGTTAGTGAAAACGTTTTTTTAGGATTGATGTTTACTAACTAAAAACTTCTTTAAAAAAATATGTTCTGTGCTTATTTAGACCTCTATTCAATTGGCCAAATTGCAATTGAATGAGGTCCATAGTTAGTTATTGTTCTTTTTTCTTTTCTGTTGACATGGATACAGAGCAAACATGTTTATTTAGTTTTCTCTTTTTTTACTTGTTATACTGTTCATTGGTTTAAGTGTGATTTCAATAAGAATCTTTGTTGGTCCTCTGTTGGTCTTCGTCCGATGGTCTCGTCCTCTGTTGAAAGTCTTCGTCCGCTGGTCTTCACGCAGTGTCTGTTGTAAAATAAAAATAAAAATGTTATTTGATTTTAATGTATTTGTAATGAATAACATATTTCATTATTTTGGTCTATTTTATCTGTTATGGTGAATATTTCTGCTATGCTGTTTTTTGTGCAACCTTTTAAAAATACTTTAAATGTATTTGTATATTCCAGTTATTCTTTTTTTATACTGTAATTATTAATGTTTTTCTTATTTTGAAAATGATGGCAATGTTTTTAGCATTATCCTGTTTTGTGTCCACCACTTTTGCGATACTAATTTAGACTTATTTGTAAGGCTTATAGCTTCGTAAACAGTAAATAAGAATATTAATTTCCTTTGGTATGTGTTTGTGTGATTTTTGGTACAATCCTATTTTGTGTCTACCATATGTTGTATACTTTATTTGCTTAATTAATTTTTTTTATGAAGGTTAAATGTTTTTCCTATTTTAGATAAGATGGCTATGTTTTTAGCGTTATCTTATTTTCTGTCCCCCACTTTTGGTATGCTTATTGAGGCTTCTTTGTAAGGCTTATAGATTCCTTAACATTAAAGAAGAATATTAATTTACTTTTCTATGTGTTTGTGTGATTTTTGGTACAATCCTTTTTGTGTCCCCCATATGTTGCATACTTTATTTGCTTAATTAGTCTATTTTATGAAGGTTAAATGTTTTTCTACAGTGAAAATGAACGTTATTTCTATTTTTGATATTATGGCTATGTTTTTAGCATTATCCTATTTTGTGTTCACCACTTTTTGGTTGCTGAATTTGTTATATTGGCAGCCATTAAACATATATAGTTCCTTTATTTTTTGTACTTGTTATACTTTACCTTGAGTGAAGTGTCGAATGACAGAGGGTCCCCTCCTGCCAATCTTAATCCGCCGGTCTTCTTGTAGTGTCTGTCTGAAAAAGAGCGTGAAATGGTTAATTGTATATTTCTTCTTTTTGATTTAGCAAAGCATGGTCTTTTTCAGCATGTAATGTATTTTTCTATCTTACCTCTTCTTCTTTCTTTGTGTTCTTTAAAAGGGATTCTGGTTCACAATGCACGATGCAAATTCTTGAGTGACGCTGTGGATGCAGAGTCTGTTTGAATATTTAAAAAAAGGAGAAAGATTGAGCTTTAGGTTATATATTGAATTGCAATAAATTAATGTCATTTAAATATACTTGTTTAATTAGTTTGGGTTAAGATTAGTTTGTTGTAAGGGCTACACACATAAATGTGCGTGTCACATGTCACTATACATGAATCACATTTTCATAGTTAAAGTTGTTTTTTTTTTGTCCTGTCTTGATAATAAAATGTAATATATTATAGCTTACCTCTCAGTTGTAATTTGCACAATGTAAAGTAGGAAATTAGGAAACAATTCTCTTCTCAAGTAACAGCAGCAGTTAACTATCCAGTCACTCCGTTCATCACATGAATAGAAATGTAGAATTTTCTGGAAAATAGGCAGTATTTATAAACTTTCAAGTGCCTCAGACCGTTAGAACGCAATACGCATGCGCTATTTGCGTTCCAGCTTACAATTTGCGTTCCATCCGCCATTTTTTTTGCGAGGCGGCCGTATTTTTTTGCGAGGGATGCAGTTCTTTTTTACGTGTACGACGCAGTTGATTTTTTTCTAAGTCGTGTGTATGTGTGTTAATTGCGTGTGAGGCGCCTTTGAGTTTTTTTTTTAAAGTCGTGCGTGTGTGCTCACAGCCGACATTGGACCTTCCACCACTGCTTCGCGAGGGTCCGCATTTGCGGACAAACACAGCCGACATGGGATGCTCCACCACCGCAAATGCGGCCCCTGCTTAATTAAAAAGGTATCACTATACACTGCAATACTCTGATTATTCATCTGGATTACTGGACATTCACGGCTACCTCACTACCTATGTATATGTTTATATATATATATATATATATATATATATATGTATATATATGTATATATATATATATATATATATATGCATATGTATATATATATATATATATATATATATATATATATATATATATATATACATATATATATATATGTTTATGTATATATATATATATATATATATATATATATATATATATGTTTCTGTATATATATGTATATAACAGTAACAAGGGATTAGTGCTTAACACTATGTATTGTATAAATATAACTAAAGCTGAATTTAAAAACTAAGTTACATTTCAATAAATATATCTTAAAATTAGAAAAAAGCGCAGCTGAATAGGTAGCCATAGATGTAGGGTATATCTTACTTTATAGATATGTGATAGGTCTTATATAGTATGTGAGAGAAACCCTAAAAAAGAGGGATAATCTTAAATGGTTATAATGGTGAAATAGTGTGTGGAATTATAATTCTAATTTTCTTATTCTAATATTACTTTGAAGAGACACTGCTGTGTTAATAATGCCACACTGAATCTTTATACTTATGAGTAGTGATGTCCCGAACAGTTCGCCGGAGAACTAGTCGCAGGGATTTTCGCATGTTCGCGTCCGCCACGAAAGGCAAACACATGCGCATTTCGGTTCGCCCCCTATACTTTATCATTGAGGAAACTTTGAACATCATTTATTTTATTTTATAATTTTTTGTGTGTAATCTATGCCTGCCTGCCAGCGTGTGTGTGTGTGTGACAGGCTAACACCTAACAGCTTATATTGTGCTTATTTTCAATACTCATAACTGGGGGTGTAACATACATTGAAAACAACAATTTTTTTCCTGTAATTTAATTTCAGTTGCCTGCCTGTGTCAGGCTCACAGCTTATATTGTGCTCAGTGACATAAAACAACACTTTTTTGACTGTAATAGATTGAATAGCAATTGCCTGCCTACAGGCGTGTGTGTGAAGCCTATTGCATCTACTCTGACAACTTTTGCCAGTGCACAGTGACACTCATATCTGGTGGCACCTTAGATTGCACGGGCAGTGCCCCAAATTTGAAGTAGGAGGTCCAACCAAGCATCTTTTTCCATCTCCCTATTCCAAAAATCAATGCCATACACGTCCCCTAATAGTGGATGTAACAGGGATTAAACCTATAGGAATAGTACTACTTAACAGAACACACCTTATAATAACGCAGACAGAGGCAACGCAGAGAGAGGAGTCTGAAGAAGAGGAGTCAGAGGAGGAAGGTGGCTTTGAGGAGGTGGAAGACCAAACACAGCAGGCATCCCAGGGGGCTTGTTGTCACCTTTCGGGGACCCTTGGTGGCTGGGTGGAGGAAGAGACCTTCAATGACATCAGTGAGGACAAGGAACGGGACATGGCTAGCTTGGTATCCAACTTTGTGCAAATGGGGAGTTTGAGGTTGTGCAAAGGGACTGTTTGCGGTGCATTAAACGGGGAGATTGATCTTTTACTGTGAAGCGGGTGTAACCCTTACACTACCTGATCAATACAACATCATACTTGATGTTTTAAAGCATGTTATTCCAAACTATTTAGGAATGTTAGGTGATTTATGCCCTTTATGGCTTAAAACCAGACTCTGCATCAACTATGTAATTTTCTGTGGGAGTTTTGCCAAGGATCCCCCTCCGGCATGCCACAGTCCAGGTGTTAGTCCCTTCGAAACAACTTTCCCATCACTATTGTGGCCAGAAAGAGTCCCTGTGGGTTTTGAAATTCGCCTGCCCATTGAAGTCTATGGCGGTTCGCCGGGTTCGTCTGTTCGCAAACATTTGATTGAAGTTCGTGTCCGATGTTCGCAAACTGAAAATGTGATGTTTGCGACATCACTACTTATGAGTATTTAAAGTGCTAAAGGGATTTTATAAAAATGAAACAGTACTGATGGTATGTAAAGTGCTGATATTAATAGGAAGGTGCTAGTTAAGAAACTTGCAAGGTGCTGAGAAAAAAGTACTAATTTCTACTAATGTTAAAGTGCTAAATAAGCACTGTTCCAATATTTAATATTTAATTAAGTGCTTGCTGTGCTGTGTGCTTTCTTCTGTAGTTTATACTACATTCTCTTAGTAGGTGTTATATTAGATGAGTGAAAAACAAATTGAAATAAAGTGACTTAGTGTATTGGGGAATAATCTTCTTTAGTAAAAAATATAACTTATATGGTTTTAGATAATTATGTTACTCTCTTAGTATAGTATATGGGCAATCCTCATATATTTAGAGACCAAAATCATCGGATACCCTTTGATTGAAATGTGTTTTAAAAAAAATATATGCATTGGGAAAAGAGTGATGTTAAAAACAATAGGGAAGTGGCATTTGGTCTCTGAGCCTAAGGGGAAATACAAGATTTAAAAATGTGTTCTAGATTATAGTACTTTTTTAGCCTTTTATCTTATTAGGCTCTAATTGAAGCTGCTTTTTCAGTATGTTTTGTAGGTTTAACAGAAATGGGGTAAACCCACTGCCAGCATCATAGAAAATACATTGATAGAAGAAAACGATCATAAGTAGATTAAAAAAATGTACAATACCACGCTTCGCCCCATAATTACTCAGTTGCGCCACTGACCGGTTTCGACAGGCAACTGTCTTTGTCAATTTCCAGCAAGGACAGATAACCTGCACTAGAATCCAGCAAGGGATCTACATAAGCAGAAGAATGAGTACTGCTGTACATCCATGCTTGAACAGAAGGGGAGCGTGTGAGCTGCGGCCTAATCAAGCCAGTACACCTGATCTAAGTCAGGAGGATTTAAAAGGCTGCTGTGTGAGCAGAGAGGGGGCCAACTAAGTTCACAGGAGATAGGGAGCCTGGAAGAAACCTTGAGCAGAGAGAGCTGTTTTTGAGAAGCTGCAATACTGAATGCTGGAGTGCTGTTTTTCTGAAGCTGCAAGTAAAAGGTCTTGCTGGATCTGCAAAGAAATCCTTATTAAGTACCTGTGGGACACTGCTGAGATACCTGACTGGAGAAAGCTGTATGGCAGACTGAAGCTAGTGAGGAGACGGACACTCCATTTACCATAAGGTCAGAAACCTTTTACTTAAATTATTATACCCCAGGGAAGAGGCTGAGTGCTTGTCCTGTTAAATTGCAGTGTTCCTATTGCAATATCAAAGGGTCCCTGGGGTGATGCATATGGGAGAGAAGGGCGGGCCCTATGCTTCATCCAAGGTTATTTAAGTGAAGACGTGGAAAGGCCACAGGCTGGCACTATATAAGAGACTAGTCGTAACCTGGCCACAAGGTGGCACTACCCCACATATACAAGACTACGGATACTGTAAGAGACTATCTGTATCCGGGCCACAAGCTGGCGCTATAAGGGACTGTTTGTATCCTGGCCACAAGGTGGCACTACAAGAGACTGTTTGTTTTCTTTATGAATTATAATTTAACCTGTAGTAGAAAAGCTGCTCAGGTTATAGTCAGGGTGTTCCAGAGTATAAGTAAGCCCGTTTACGTAGATGTTTATTTTCCTGACTATAAGCTATTTAATTTGTGTTTTTGTAACTACTCAATAAAATATATAAAAAGAGCCCATAAGTCTCTACCATTTTCAGTCCATCAAAGGGTACCTTGTTACACTGGTGTCAGAAGTGGGATCCGGGTCTTTGTACCAAAAGACCACCCACAGTAAAAATGGAAGAGGTAATAAAGGCCTTACTGCAAGCAACCTCAGCACAGCAGGAAATAAGCAGACAACAACAGGAATCAAACAGACAACAGCAGGAATTTAACAGATTGCTTGCAAATCAGATGACACAAAGTCAAGCCAATTTACAAGAGATATTACATCAATCCAAACAACTTGCTACTGCAGGAACAAGAGAACCAGTGATGGGACTGCAAGCAAGTCACCACATACATAAAATGACTAAAGAAGATGATGTGGAAACCTACCTGCTGGCCTTTGTAAGGACTGCAATGCGGGAAGCCTGGCCACAAACTCAGTGGGCAGGAATACTGGCCCCATTTCTGATAGGAGTAGCGCAAAGAGCTTATTATGATCCACCAGCAGAACAAGCGGCGAATTATAAATATTTAAAGGCGGAGATTTTAGCCAGGATAGGGGTAAACCCAGCTGTCCGGGCCCAAAGGTTCCATACATGGAAATACCACGGGGACCAACCACCAAGAGCCCAAATATTTGATCTCCTGCATCTCACACGCAAATGGCTATGTCCAGAGAGTAACTCCCCAGAGAGAATTGTGGAGAAAATAGTCCTGGACCACTACTGGAGAACATTGCCTCCAGGTATGAGAGAGTGGGTAGGACAATACGAATCACAGTCTCTGGATGAATTAGTGGCCCAAGTGGAGCGCCATCAAGCTGTAAAAAGCATCTCAGCAGACTCATCTATGGAGAGATCAAAAACCTGGAAACGTGGGTTATCCATAAAAAATCAGCCTACCGAAGGGGCCACAGGAAACTATGGAAGAGAACCTCGAGATGTTTATGGAACTGACAAGAGAAAGAAGGAGGAGAGAAGGAATGACTACTTCCATACGGTGAAGTGTTTCCAGTGTGGAGAAATGGGGCATATGGCAGCCAAATGCCCTAATCGGGATGAGCCAATGCAGTGCAATCTTGGAGACTCTGCAATCCACTGTGACGTGGTTAATTTAGTCGGAATCACTGAGCTGCGACATCTATTTATCACAGAAATAATGATAAATGGTAAGAAAGGAAAGGGGCTGATTGATTCCGGTAGCGCAGTTACCCTGTTATCCCGAAGAGCAGTAGCACCAGATAATAGAAGATTAGGAAAAAGCATGGGCATTAGCTGTGTTCATGGGACAGTAATGAACTACCCAACAAAAACCACATAGATTGAGGTCAAGGGCTTAAAAGCCCTAGTAACAGCCCCGGTAGTACCCTATACCATGCAGCGGTTTTGGGTAGAAACTTCCCACATTTTGAGAAACTGCTCTATACAGAAAGCTAGAGAACAAGTCCTGAATCTATATTGGATATCTTCCCGTTTGAGGATAACAAACTATTCTCCAGCCGGGAAAAAGTTCAGAAATCTCGAAAACAAAGACGAAAAGAGAAGAAAAGGGGAACAGAAATAAAAAAGAAACTAGTCAGAGAAGAAGCTCTGGTATCTTCACAGACCATACCTGAGGAGACAGCAAATTTAGAAGAATCTTCTTCTGATGCAGAGATGACCCCTCTAGAGAGAGAGAAGAAGAACAGAACGTACTCCAGGAAGACATTTTTTTTGGGAGAGACCAAGCAAATGATCCTCTCCTACAAAATATCAGAAGAGAAGTGGTCAAGGTAAACGGCGAAATAGTACAGGGACGAGAACATCTCCAAGGTCCCCACTTTGTGTTGAAAAGAGATCTTCTATATCGTGTGGTCAAAATAGGAGAAGACGTTACAGAGCAATTACTGGTACCTCAATGGCTCACAGCCGTCTTTTTGGAGCACATCTGGGAGTGGAGAAAACTTTAAACCGGGTAATGAAGAGATTCTACTGGCCTGGAGTATACGAAGAAGTGCGCCGGTATTGTCTGTCTTGCCCATAATGTCAGCTAGCAAGTCCAAATTCTCAGTTAAAAGCTCCTTTGATACCGCTTCCGATTATAGACAAACCGTTTGAGAAAATAGCGATGGACCTCGTAGGACCACTGGAAAAAACAGCTCGAGTACATCAGTACATTTTAGTCATATTGGACTACGCTACAAGATACCCTGAAGCCGTGCCACTAAGATCCCCTAATTTTAGGAGTATCGCAAAAGAAATGCTACTTCTTTTCTCAAGAGTTGGAATACCAAAAGAGATATTAACGGATCAAGGAACACCGTTTGTTTCAAGACTGATGAAGGACCTGTGCCAACAATTACAAGTAAAAGCATTAAGAACGTCAATATATCACCCTCAGACCGATGGATTGGTGGAAAGATTTAATAGAACTCTAAAAAGAATTATACGAAAAGTGGTGGACAAAGATGGAAAAAACTGGGACCTTTTATTGCCATTTCTGTTATTTGCAGTACGAGAAGTACCCCACAGGGTTTTCTACAGGGTTTTCCCCATTTCAGCTTTTATATTGACGTCATCCAAGGGGAATACTCGATATTCTACGAGAAACCTGGGAATACCAAAAAGACCAAGGAAAAAATATTGTGGAGTATGTGCAGACCCTGAGAAATAGAATCTCTCATATCGCCCCACTCGTTAAAGCACATATGGAACAAGCACAGCAACACTAGAAAACTTATTACAATCGAGAGGCCCAGGTCAGGAAATTACAACCTGGCGATAGGATTATGGTACTGGTTCCAACGGCTGAAAGCAAGCTCCTGGCTAAATGGCAAGGACCATATGAAATACTAGAAGCTGTAGGTGAAGTAAATTATAAAATCAAACAGCCAGATAAACGAAAAAAGGAGCAGATTTATCATGTGAATTTATTAAAAGTTTGGCGTGAAAAAGAAGCTGAGGTAGCAGTAGTACACCAGATGTACCCAATGGAAGGAACACTTCCCAAAGTACAAATCTCGACTGAATTGTCACCACAGCAAAATGAGTAAGTAAGGAAAATGATTCTGCAAAATATAGATGTATTTTCTGAAAATCCAGGCCACACAAAGGTGATTTACCATGATATTATCACTAAGCCTGGAGTAATTGTAAGAAGCAGACCGTACCGGATTCCAGAGGCCAAGAGGGAGGAAGTAAAAACAGAAGTAAAAAAAATGCTTGACTTAGGGGTTATTGAAGAGTCTAGCAGTGAATGGTGTAGCCCAATTGTCTTAATTCCTAAACCTGATGGGACAATTCGTTTTTGCAGCGACTTTCGAAAGTTGAATGAAATCTCCCAATTTGATGCCTATCCTATTCCCAGAGTGGATGAATTAATTGACAGACTAGGAACTGCAAGATTTATGTCTACATTAGATCTGACAAAAGGATATTGGCAGGTCCCTCTGACAAGATCAGCAAGAGAAAAAACAGCTTTTTGTACTCCTAATGGTCTGTTCCAGTATAAAGTTCTACCTTTCGGTCTGCATGGAGCTCCGGCTACATTTCAAACGGCTCATGGACAAACTTTTAAGACCACATTCCGAATATGCAACTGCTTATTTGGACGATATTGTAATTCATACCACGGATTGTGATGCTCACTTAAATAAAGTGGAAAAGGTCTTGGAGTCCCTGAGAAGAGCGGGTCTAACAGCAAATCCGGCAAAATGTGCACTTGGGCTGGAAGAGATTAAATATCTTGGATATACGGTGGGAAGAGGACTGATCAAACCTCAGTTAAATAAAGTGAATGCTATAAGAGAATGGCCACGACCTTTAAGGATGAGACAGGAGCATGCCTTTCTGGGGATAGTTGGGTACTACCGAAGGTTTATACTCAGTTTTGCCACCATTTCGTCTCCTTTACCTGATTTAACCAAACAAAGAGCCCCAGATACGGTAAAATGGAATCCGGAAGCCGAAAAGGCATTTGAAGACCTAAAAGTGGTCTTGTGTCAGAAACCGGTATTGGTGGCTCTGAATTTCCAAAAACTTTTTATCCTACAGACAGATGCTTCTGCGATTGGATTAGGGGCTGTACTATCGCAAGAGAAAGAGGCAGAGGAACATCAAGTGCTATACCTCAGCAGGAAACTGTCACCCAGAGAACAGAGATATTCAGTGGTCGAAAAAGAATGCCTGGCTATCAAGTGGGCTTGCGAGGCTCTGAGGTATTATCTGCTGGGTAGATCATTCAAGCTGGTTACGGACCATGCCCTATTACGATGGATGCATCTTAACAGAGAGAAAAACAGCAGAGTGACTAGATGGTTTCTTTCACAGGCTGGCACTATATAAGAGACTAGTTGTAACCTGGCCACAAGGTGGCACTACCCCACATATACAAGACTACGGATACTGTAAGAGACTATCTGTATCCGGGCCACAAGCTGGCGCTATAAGGGACTGTTAATATCCTGGCCACAAGGAGGCACTACAAGAGACTGTTTGTTTTCTTTATGAATTATAATTTAACCTGTAGTAGAAAAGCTGCTCAGGTTATAGTCAGGGTGTTCCAGAGTAAGCCCGTTTACATAGATGTTTTTTTTCCTGACTATAAGCTATTTAATTTGTGTTTTTGTAACTACTGTGATCGTTTGCTCCTCGGAAGTGATGACAAGCAAGTGGAGTGTGAGTTCTTGTCAGAAGTGAAGGAGTTAACACTTCTGAAGAACTCCTAATTGGAGCAACTCCCCTTTAAAAGACTGGAAAGCAGGCATGGAAAGGGGGAGGAGGGGCTGACTAGGCCCTAGGCAGCTGTGCTGCTGAGAGGAACAAGCACAGAGTGGAAGGTGATCTGGTGTGGATATACAGTGAAGTTGTGAACTACCCTGTAAAGGATCGCCAAGTGACTGTTACTGGGAGAACGGGGACTACAGCAAGTTGTATGAGCTGGAAGATTGACTTCAGACTCAGGAGGAGTAGTCACAAGGAAGCCAAGTAAGTGAAGGGAATAAGTGAGGATTCCCAGGCAGAGTTTTGCCTTAAAAGCCTAGGCACGGTTGTTGCTGAAATATTATGCCCCAGGGAAGAAGTGAAGTTAAAGAGAAGTGAATACAAGTGAGTTTGTGTATGCAAGGGTCCCTGGGGTGAAGCATACGGGAGAGACGGGCGGGCCCTATGCTTCACCCGCAACCGTGTCCCAGAGAGGAGCGCTGTGTCCCAGAGAGGAGCGCCGTGTCCCAGAGAAGAGCGCCGTGTCCCAGAGAGGAGCGCCGTGTCCCAGAGAAGAGCGCCGTGTCCCAGAGAGGAGCGCTGTGTCCCAGAGAGGAGCGCTGTGTCCGAGAGAGGAGCGCTGTGTCCGAGAGAGGAGCGCTGTGTCCGAGAGAGGAGCGCTGTGTCCCCGAGAGGAGCGCTGTGTCCCACAGAGCGAGGAGCTAGAGAGGAGAGCTGTGTCCCACAGAGCGGAGCTGTGACCCAGAGTGGAGCCGGGTCCCAGAGGTTGCTGAAGAGGGCGACCTAATCTCGCTGGGACCCTCACCTGTAAAGAGACTGTTTATTTCCTGGCCACAAGGTGGCACTACCCCAGTAAAGAGACTGTTTACTTCCTGACCACAAGGTGGCACTACTCCCAAGTTTAAAGGACTGTATATACCTGGCCACAAGGTGGCATTCTCCCACCTCACGGAGACATAATTGTTTGTTTTCCGTTAATTGAAGCAGAGCTACTGCTACAGCCGTTATTTTCTTTTCTGTAAATAAACCAATCTGCTGCCCTTCCAAGCCGTATCAGCCCTCATTTCAAGAAACCACCGCTATACGCGGCCATCCTGATCACACTACTCAATAAAATATATAAAAAGAGCCCAGAAGTCTCTACCATTTACAGTCCATCAAAGGGTACCTTGTTACAATATATATATATATATATATATATATATATATATATATATATATATATATGTATATGTATATATATATATATATATATATATGTATATGTATATATATATATATATATATATATATATATATATATATGTGTTTGTGTATATATATATATATATATATATACTAGCGACTTGCCCGTCAAAAAATGACGGCAATGAGATGTGTATGTTTGGAAAGTTGTTTAATTATTAATATCCGTATTTGACATTTCAGGAACCGTTTCTAAAAAATGACGGTCAATAAAAGAAAGTGTTGAAATGCTGTTTGTCACACAATGTGAGTGTACTGTGTGCCTCAAGTAACTAAATTCCTCAAAAAGCAGAAATCTACATGACATAACATAATAAAAACTAAAATCACCAAAAATAAAAAATTTACATTACAGAACCAAAAAAAGTAACCTAAGTGACCAAAAATAAAAAAAGTAACATTACAGAAACAAAAAAAAATACATTACAACCTCCCGTCACTACAATTAAAAAAAAAAAATTACACACCTGAAAAAGAAATACATCTAATACATACATATAATACAATACAACAGAATTAAATAAAGTAAAATACAACACAATTAAATAAACTAAAATACAACACAATTAAATAAAATAAAATACAATACAATTAAATAAAGTACAATACAACCCTATGTAATATACATGCCACGTTATAATGTAATATACATCCCACTATGTAATATACAATACTATCTAATAATACATCCCCCTATCTATGTAATATACAATACATGCTATCTATATATATATAGCTACCCTAATTGTAAGCTACAATAAAATAATTAAGGCCACACACCTTTGAGATGTTTCTTCAGATCAGCAACCTACGGTATAAAAAAATTCCAAAAATTAATACAACACATTTACATGAAATACCCAAACATTGTAAACATTGTAAACATTGTAAACATTGTATACATTCTAAATATTCTAAATAATGTAAATATTATACTCACCTTTCCAGCATGTCCCGTTACAGCATGTCACCTCCTCCATGTTCCATCCGCCATGTTCCGTCGGCCATCTTTACTCCTGTCAAAAAAAAACATTACATTAGTAAACATAAAGCAAAGTAAAATAAACACAATCTACATTATACTTACCTTTCCGCGATGTCTCCAGCCTCCTCGTCTTCTACGGAAGCATCCGCGCCTTTAAAAAAAGAAAAAAAAAAGAAAAAAAGAAAAACGACACACATCCGCCCTTGCGGATGTCTCCGACGCTAATGACCTTCCTATGGAGTGTTCCAGAGTAAAATTTTCAATGGCGGCTTCTGATTGGCTGAAAAGGCTGTCTGTCAAAGTCAGCCTATGAGAAGACCCCATTTGTGAACCAATGAAAAAAGTATACACCCCAAAATACAACGCTGATTGGATAACACACTTTTCAATCTTTATTTGAACCAATCCTAAGGCTTTATTGCCATCAGCCAATCACAATGGAATATACCCCCACGTACTGATTGGTGAAGACATCTGCGCCTTCCCATTGGCTGTAATATTGATTGATTTTAACAGTAGCCAATGAGAATGCGCAAATCCTTTACCAATCAGTACGTGTGGGTGTATTCCATTGTGATTGGCTATTGTCAGTGCAACCAATCAGAATGCGCAGAGGCTCCAACCAATCACCCTGTGGGGGTGTATTTCATTGTGATTGGCGGAAGGCATCTGCGCCTTGTGATTGGTTTAAATAAAGATTGATAGGTGCATTATCCAATCAGAGTGGGATTTTAGGGTGTATGCCTTTCTAATTGACTCACACATTGGCGCCTCCTGATTGGGTGAATTTGATAGACAGCGTTTTCAACAAATCAGAAGGCGCCATTGCTTATTTTCTTCCGGAAAATTCTCCTGGAGCCTCATTAGCGTCGGGGATGTCCGGGAGTGCAGATGTAAGTATATATATATTTTTTTTTACAGGTTGTGGCAGAAGAGGATCCGGAGGAGGCCGGAGACATCGCGGGTAGGTAAGTATAATGTATATTATGTTTATTTTATTTTGATGTATGTGTATTAATGTTGTGTTTTTTTTAACAGGTGCCGTGCCAGAGAAGGATTGAAAGAATGCCGGACGGGACATGGCGGAAAGGTGAGTAGAATATATAGAATATATAGAATGTATTTAATGTATAGAATGTCTGGAATGTATAGAATGTCTATAATGTTTATTTTATTAGTGTAAACGTGTTGCACTAATTTTTTGTAATTTTTTTTCCGTAGGTGGCTGATCGCAATGAACATCTGCAAAGGTAAGTGGTCTTAATATTTTATTTTAGCTGAGACTTAGATTAGTTAATATACAGGGAGTGCAGAATTATTAGGCAAATGAGTATTTTGACCACATCATCCTCTTTATGCATGTTGTCTTACTCCAAGCTGTATAGGCTCGAAAGCCTACTACCAATTAAGCATATTAGGTGATGTGCATCTCTGTAATGAGAAGGGGTGTGGTCTAATGACATCAACACCCTATATCAGGTGTGCATAATTATTAGGCAACTTCCCTTCCTTTGGTAAAATGGGTCAAAAGAAGGACTTGACAGGCTCAGAAAAGTCAAAAATAGTGAGATATCTTGCAGAGGGATGCAGCACTCTTGAAATTGCAAAGCTTCTGAAGCGTGATCATCGAACAATCAAGCGTTTCATTCAAAATAGTCAACAGGGTCGCAAGAAGCGTGTGGAAAAACCAAGGCGCAAAATAACTGCCCATGAACTGAGAAAAGTCAAGCGTGCAGCTGCCACGATGCCACTTGCCACCAGTTTGGCCATATTTCAGAGCTGCAACATCACTGGAGTGCCCAAAAGCACAAGGTGTGCAATACTCAGAGACATGGCCAAGGTAAGAAAGGCTGAAAGACGACCACCACTGAACAAGACACACAAGCTGAAACGTCAAGACTGGGCCAAGAAATATCTCAAGACTGATTTTTCTAAGGTTTTATGGACTGATGAAATGAGAGTGAGTCTTGATGGGCCAGATGGATGGGCCCGTGGCTGGATTGGTAAAGAGCATAGAGCTCCAGTCCGACTCAGACGCCAGCAAGGTGGAGGTGGAGTACTGGTTTGGGCTGGTATCATCAAAGATGAGCTTGTGGGGCCTTTTCGGGTTGAGGATGGAGTCAAGCTCAACTCCCAGTCCTACTGCTAGTTCCTGGAAGACACCTTCTTCAAGCAGTGGCACAGGAAGAAGTCTGCATCCTTCAAGAAAAACATGATTTTCAGGCAGGACAATGCTCCATCACACGCGTCCAAGTACTCCACAGCGTGGCTGGCAAGAAAGGGTATAAAAGAAGAAAATCTAATGACATGGCCTCCTTGTTCACCTGATCTGAACCCCATTGAGAACCTGTGGTCCATCATCAAATGTGAGATTTACAAGGAGGGAAAACAGTACACCTCTCTGAACAGTGTCTGGGAGGCTGTGGTTGCTGCTGCATGCAATGTTGATGGTGAACAGATCAAA